>PVJS01000895.1:0-111211 GCA_004027185.1 Glis glis | reverse complement strand
CCTCTCCTCTCTTCTCTTCTCTTCTCCTCCTCTTCTCTTTCTTTTGGTACTAGGTATTAAACCCAGTGGCATTCTACCTTTGAGCCACACCCCCAGCTCTTTTTAAAATTTTTATTTTTATTTTCTTCTTTATCAAACAGAAACAGTAGCCTCTATATTGGGTATTGAAGTATTCAGTGTGATGCCTCCATATATAACATTATTTGAAATCTTCCCTTCCTCAAGCCTTTTTTTCAAACCCCTCCCTACCAGTCAGTATTTATTGAAAGAGCCATAACTCCACATAACTCCACAGTTTCTCTAGAAGCCTCCAACAACCCAGTGGGGACACAAATGGGCCAACAAAAGTCGGAACTTAATTAGGAGAAGATTTCACAGTGCTTGACTTTGGTTTCTGCTTTGATGTTGATGAAAAAGGGGTGTCTTAGTCCACTTGTGTCACTATAAGAGAATACCTGATGCTGGGTACTTGTTTCAGTCAGCATTTCCACCGCTGCAATCCAACACAACTCACCACCACAACTTAGAGAAAGATTTATTTGCTCACAGTTCTGTAAGTTTCAGAGGTTCAGTTCATGTCAGGATGGGTCTGCAGAGCTCAGGCATAGTGGTGGGAGGCAGACAGAGGGAGAGAACAAGAACTCTGCTGTCACATCATAGAGTCCAGAAGCAAGAGAGAGCAAGCAAGGGGAGGAGGGACCATATATAATCCTCAAGGCCATACCCCAGGGACCCCTGCTTGGCAACCAAGCCCCACCTCCAACATGGCTGCCTGATTTCCATGAGGGCTAGGGGGACATTCTAAAGCCAAATCATTAAAGAACATTACAAAGAAAAGAGGTTTGTTTAACTCATGGTTTTGAAGACTGAAGGTCCAAGTCTAGGCAGCCCCAGCAGTTCTGCCTCTGTGAGGGTCTTCTGTCTACATCACAGCAGGGCAGATGGCATCATGCTCCTCCCATGTATGAGAGAAAGAGAGAAGTCACATGGAGAGACAGGAAGCAAGAGAATGAGAAGGGCCAGGCTTACTCCTTTACAGACAACCCACTGTTGTGAGAACTAAAACACTCCTACCAGACCTGACCCACTCTCTTGAGACAGCATTAATTCATTCAGAAGGTGGTGCCTGGTGATCTAACAACCTGACAGGAGGCCTCACCTCCCAAAGGTCCTACCACCTCAACATAGCCAAACTTAGACCAAACCTCCAGCACATGAACCCTTGGGAGACAAACCACATCTGCTTCCAAACCTCAGAAAGGGGCTTTGACCCTGTATTGCTATTAACTTCAGTACTGGTTTAAGAGAAGAGGAACTTCTGAAATGGCAAGGTCAGAAAGAAGAAAAGAAAAAAAAAACAGTCAGAGAGATGGGGGCGGGGCAGTGGAATGCAGCTAGAGGGATGGGGGGCAGGGTCCAAGCAAGAGAATGCAGAGTGGAAAGTTGTTTGGTAATTTCTGACCTACCCTTTCCTCTTCCCTGATTCTACTGTATAGCTTTTGATTTTTATCATCTAAGTGTATCTGGATCCCCACCTGTACAATGGGATGTAAAATTTCTACTTTCATCTTTCCAAATACAAATGTTCCTCGACTTATGATGACATTATGTCCTGACACACCCATCATAAGATAAAAATATCAAAGGTTGAAAATGCACTTAGTACGTCTGGCCTACACCTTAGCAGCATGTACACTATAAAGCATTGGTCTCCACCTTCATGATTGTGTGGCCAACTGCCCAGTATTACGAGAGGAAAAAGATCGAAATTCAAAATCAAAGTCTGATTTCTATTTAATACATATTGCTTTTGAACCATCGTAAAGTAAAAAAAATTGTTAATTTGAATCATTGTAAATTAGGGACTGTCTACTCTACTATATGTTTATTCTAACTACACCAAGCTTTGAAGATTTGAAAGGCAGAGGACTCAAAATGCTTGACCAAGGAATGGCGATGGCACGTTGACTCACGTGATAAGCATTTAATGATCACCGACTGTGTCAGGCACTGCACCAGGCTCCCAGAGGCTAGTCAGATGTTGCCCCTGCATTCAAATTGAGCACTCACCGTTTAGCAGTTTCCATGTTCAGTTGAAGACACTGACAGCAGAGGTTACTGTCTGCAACTTCAGCAGGCTCCCCACACACTGTCACAGGAGAGATAATGAAAGTCACCTTGGAGTCCCAGCTGGAAATTTTCAGAGCCAACTACCCCAGTAGAGAAATTCATTTGGGATGTGCTGCAAGGCAGATGAACTTTCTTTGCCCTTTCATTAAAAAGATGTGAATTCCGCAGAAAAAGTGAGGATACAATGGATGACAATTAGGAGCGTTAAGAGCTGCTCAGCTTGGCTTCTTTGGCTTTTTCCACTTCAGTCACTCAGAGAGTGCGAGCACTCTGGGAGCAAGGGCTGTGTACTTTGCAGAAAGGGCTGGGAGGCCAGCAGGGGAGCAGCTGCCTGCCTGGAGGGGCCGGGGCTGCCACTGGCCTCCAATGGATGATGTGCTAGGGGGTCATCAGGCTCCACCCCACCTCCAGAGTCTCACTGGTAGGACAGGCTAGTCTGGACCAACACAGTTATTGAAAGGAGGAGATGGATCATCCAAAAAGGAAAATTGAGTTAGGTGTAGATAGATGCAGATTCAGAGCTGACCCTACTAATTATTTGATATGTGCTTGGGCAAGTCATGTAACCATTTACAACTGTTGTGCCTGTAAATGGAGGAATTATAAATACTGAACTCACAGGCTCATGCTCAGTAAGAATTATTTTTCTTTTCCTGTTTAGTTTTAATTGACAATGATTGTATGTACTTATCCCATACAATATGATGTTTTCAAGTATGTATACATTGTGGAATGACTAAAAATAGAATTAATGTATGCATTACCTCACATGCTGTTTTATTGTTGTTGTTGTTTGTTTGTGTGTTTTGTGGTACTGCAGAATGGAACCCAGGGGCATTACCTCCAGACTATACCCCCAGCCCTATGTTAGTTTTTATTTGGAAACAGGGCCACTGCTAAGTTGCTGAGAGCCTCACTAAGTTGCTGAGGCTGGCTTTGAACCTGCGATCCTCCTGTCTCAGCCTCCCAAGTAGTGGGATGATAGGTGTGCACCACCACGCCTGGTACATGCCATTTTTTATAATGAGAACACTTAAAATCTACTCTCAGCAATTTTCAAGAATATATGAACGATGGTCACCATGTTGTACAATACATCTTTTCACCTTATTCCTCCTATCTAACTGAAACTTTGTGTCCTTTGACCAACATCTGCCAAACTCCAAAGAAATTATTTTTAAAAAGATATTCAGCTTTATGGTATCCAAATCCCTACATATAAAAATTTATGTTGATAACTAGATGCGACGGCATAAAGCTTTCCTGAATGAGCAGATAAGTGTTTTTAATGAGAGATTGTCCCCAGCGGATGAAGGACTCTGAAACTACTTTGTGACAGAGTCTTATCTTCCAAAGTTCAAAGCCTGCCAGTACCAGCATAATCCTAGTTACACAACTACTCCATTTGGTAATACTTCAAAAAATGAAAAGCAAAAGCTGCACCTGAGCTGCGATTACCATATTTTGCACATTCTTGACATCCAAATTCAGAATTTATGTGACTAAAAATAGTCCATGCCCACTTTGACATGAGCCACAGAAGAGTGAGCAGATTCACACTGGATCACCCCCAGGAGACCTGAACACAACTACCCAGTGCTGCTTTCCATGGAAATATTTCCAGAAAACATTATTTTTCTTGGAAAATTTGTCTATGCCCACAGATATGCCAGAACCAGTCGCCAGACCCCAAATGACTCTTGGATCACAAAATGAAGGTGGTCAGAGGAGCAGAATAAAATAACCCATCCAGGGACTGAAATGTGAAATAACAGGAGATATTGCACAGCAATCTCATATCCAGTCCTATTTTTTATGATTTTTGGATCTTATGTATAATGCAGCTATATGTATATACTTGCATGACTTTTGGTGCATATGTTGCATATTTTTGCTAGATATATGCCCCAAAATTTATAAATAGTGCTAAAGAGTTTTTCTAAGTGGCTATACTAATTTATACTTCTACCATAGGCATATGAAAGATGGTCATTTTTACTTTAACTATTCTGGTAGGTTCATAGTGGAATTATATTGTGATTTTAATTTGTATTTCCCTGATAAATAGTGAGGATAATCATCTTTACATATATGTATTGGCCATTTGGATCTCTTTGGTGAGCTGCTTGTCATACCTTTTACCCATTTATTTTAAGTTGTCATTTTTCTTATGGATTTCTTTACATATGGATATGAGTACTTTGCTTGCAGTATAGATTGCAGATATATTTTTACACTCTGTGACTCTATTAAGGGTGTGTTTTATGTTTTTGCAGTGCAGGAGACTGAACCCAGAGCCTCATCCATGCAAGGCAGGAACTCTACCACTGAGCTATACAGCCTCTGCCCTTTAATGGTGTATTTTGATGAACTAAAATTTGCAATTTTAATCAAAAATTTTCTTTATAGTTAGTGTTTTTATGTTCTGTGTGAGAAATCTTTGCCTACTTCAAAGTAATGGAAATACTCCATTATGTCATTTTCTAGAACACTTAATGTTTAACTTTTCACAGTGAGATACACCATCTACCTACAATTGACTTTTGTGTACATTGTTAAGTAGGGATAAAATATACATCTTTTTATGAATGGATGATGTACGAATCCAGAAGCATTTATTCAGACTCTTTTCCTGTTTCATTTTTCTCACAAATCAAGTGTTCCTTAATACATGAGCTCATACCATTTCATATTATTTATTCCTTTATCAATACTATGCTGTCTTAATTACCATTATTAACCCTTGATATCCAGTAGTGCAACTCATACAAATTTATTTTTCTTTTTCAAGATTGTTTAGTGTATACTTAGTACTTTTAAGTCCATATACATTTTAGACTCAAACTCAGGCAGTCTATTTCCATGGAAAGTGTTATGTAAGCAATATAATTCCAAGAATATATCAAATATATAAATCAATTAAAAACTTGTTTAAAATATGTAGTCATCTAATCTATGAACATGGTATAGCCTACTACTTGTTTCTTCTTTGAATAAAGCTGTATTTGTCTAAGTAGAGGGCTTACACATCCTTCATCAAAATTTTACCTGTAAATTTATGGTTTTGATGCTATTGTAAGTGTCTACTAAATTTTATTTTTCTAATTATTTATTGGATGTATATAGAGATGAGAGTGACATTTGAATATTGAACTTGTATCCTATAGTCATCTTAAAATGGCTTAAATCTAATAGTTAAGAGTTATGTTGTCTATACATCATAGTTTTATTTCTTCTTCTCCAATCCTTATGCCTTCATTTCTTTTTCTTTCTGTATTGTAGTCTAGGGTTCCCAATAAACTGTAAGTGGAAGTGGTGACAATGAATGCTACTGCCTTGCTCCTGATTTCATGGGAAGACTTTCAATATTTTCCCACCAATTATAATGTTTACTGTTTACTGAAGTATAGTTTAATTTGCATTAATTTTTATGAGTTTTATTTTTATATGCTCAGGTATTTTCTCTGAATTTATCATAGTGTTTATAGAGCTTCTGGAATATATGGTTCAATTATTCCAACAATTTTGGGAATTTTTCAGTGATTGACATTTTGATTACTATTTCTCATCTATTCTTTCTCATCTCAGTTTCTGGGCTCAAATATCTGCTTTCCATGCTCTTTTTTTGTATTTCATACTATTTCATCTTTCTGTGCTTCTATTTGGATATATTTTTCTGATCTATATCCCAATTTATTAACTCTCTTTTCAACTATTTCAAATCTTTATTCTGGTATTTTTCAGTCCTAATAGTTCCATTGCATTTATTTTATGTGTTGTAGTCATCTTCTGTAAGTCTCCATTTTGTTTTTTTTTCTTTGAACATATTGATTAGGACCCATCTGATAACACCCAATATTTGGATCTTTCATGAGTAGCTTTTGTCTATATACCTATTGTCTGTATTTTTCCTTATGTCTGGCTAATTTCAATTGAATATGGGGCTTTGGTTTAAAAAAAACTATAGAAACCATCTTAAGCTCTGGATGATGGTATCTTCCTCCAGAGAGGATCTGCTGTTACTTCTGGCAAATCACCATAGTTCAATTACGGATCGAGCTTCATTCTTTGCAAAGACTGGCCTAATCTTATGTGAGGCCTTGCTGAGAAGAGCTCAAAATTAAAACTCTGGGATTTGCCAAACTCCCTCCTTAGGAGGGTCTGAAATCTGATTATCCCCAGTGCAACGAGACTGATAAAATAAACCTCAGACCCTTTCCCTGTGTTCAAGAATGGCACTAAAACAGTGGAGAAGTCCACCTCCAAGTGACTGGAAAATCCCATGCTGTTTTTAAAAGGGGTAGGAGCTCATTTGGCCACAACGGTCAGGGGACCTACCCCAGATTTAACCAATGTGGGGAATACAAATTTAAACCAAACAGGTTTTAAAAGGCAGTAGTTATTAGCCAGGTGTGGTGGTGCATGCCTGTAATCCTAGTACTTGGAAGGCTGGGAAAGGAGGATCACAGGTTTGAGGCCAGAATTCAGTAACTTAGCAAGACCTTGTTTCAAAATAAAAAATAAAATAGGGCTGGGAGTGTAGCTCAGAGGTAGAATGCTCCTGGGTTCAACCCCTACTGCCAATACATTAATAAATAAATATTTTAATTAATTAATATGAAGGACTGGGAGTGTGTAGCTCAGTGGTAGAACCCCTGCCATGGGTTCAATCTTTAGTACCACTAAAAGGGAGGGCAGGAGGTAGGAGAAAGTTCTATGATTGTACCTTGTTAAATTCTGCTCTTTCAATAAACTGCATATTTACAGCAATGAGAGAAGCAATAACCACATCTAATTAACAATTAGTTAAATAATTAATAAGTAACCACAATTAAGTCATTGTTGAATAAATATTTCTACAAATTATTCTGCCACTCATTCATTTATTGACAACAAATACTGATGTACCATGTAAAATACACCAAATTCCGTGCAAAGTACTTGGAACACAGTTGTGAGTGAGAAGGAAATTGTCTTTCCTTGCTGTTAGGGGATCTATGGGGGCTTAGGAGCAAAGTTTGAATTTATTGACTCTGTAAAATACACTGTTCTTTGTGTACTGTGTGTTATTTTTCCAGCTGCTGCATTAGCCTTCAGAAGTATTTGGAAACTTAGCCAGGCTTCGTGGCACACGCATGTAATCCCAGTACTTGGGAGGCTGAGACAGGAGGATCACAGGTTCACGGCCAGCTTTAGCAACTTAGTGAAGCCCTCTGCAACTTAGTGAGACTCTGTTTCAAAATAAAGAATAAAATAGGGCTGGGAGTATAGCTAAGAACACCCCTGGGTTCAAACTCCAGTAAAACACACACACACACACACACACACACACACACACACACATACACACACGAAGTATTTGGAAACTTAAGATGAACAAAAGTACATTCCTTTGCAAAGTACATTCCTTTCTGTGGTATTATGTCCTGTAACTGAAGTAGAGTAATTATTTTATGGAAATATTAGCATTTCTGTACCAACTTTGAATAAAATGGAAAATCTAAAAAAAAAAAAAAAAGCTCTGGCTCTGGTGTCAGAGAGATTCAGCTTTCTGCCCCTCAGGGACCTCAGGGAAAGTGATCTGACTTAGGGAACAAAGAATATAATTTAGTTTATCCAATTTTATACAAGAAAATGAACATATGCTACGCTACAAGGGAATAAAGGAGTGAATGAGGTGGTAAATCCTTGGTATACTGTCTCCAGTTTTGGCAGACTGAGCAAGTCCTTTCTACTCGGCTCATCAACCTCCCTCCTGTCTAAAAGTTGGTAATACTCACTAGATTTCCCCTAAGGTTTTCTTTTGTTTGTTTGTTTGTTGTTGTTCTCATTTTTTATGATCTGTGACTCTATAAAGTCAGTGGTAAAGAGTCATTCCTTTCAATGTGTTCTTAATACTCTGAGACACTAGAGGGCAGGAAAATCACACACATAGAAACCGCACACGTTGAGGGTTATCAGAGCGAGAAGGCTCTTGCTAAATTGCGTGCTTTCTTCCTGTTTGGGTTGATTCTGCTCTATCAGGCATAGATTTTCTTCATCGCTTACATCTCTGACCTAGGGTCAGTTTTACAACCACTTTCCTCACTGTGGTAACTTTTTCATAACTGAAATTTAGGGCTTCTGATGGTAAAATCAAACATAATATTTGAAATTGGGACTATCCTGGGAAGTCCTTGGCATGAGGGTGTTTTAGCGAAGAAAGAGCCTTTTATGTCTGATCAAAGCCACTTCTGATTCAGTTCACCCACTGAAGTCAGAGCAGAGATAAGCAAACTTCCATATTGCATACCAGACATTTGTTTTTGTTGAAGCGATGGGGAAAGGGAACAGAATAAAAGCATCCTTTGCTGATGTCAAGATAACCTGACATCCCTTGTGCTGACCGCCAGAATCCTGGTGGTCACAGAACTGAGGCTGAGGACCTCGGTGAAATGAAAGATCAGAAACCAGAGGCCGGTGGTTCCAGGAACTTTCAACAGTGAGTTCTCTCTCCACTGAAAAGAGGGTATGCAGGGAGAGATTTCAAGTACAACAGGAATGATTTTAATTAAAAAATCAAAGGGAAAATTTCCTGATCCTAATGCCATAGGTGATGTCTTATACTATCGATCAACAAGGATACAGTACTGGGGAGCCCCCTTAGACTGTCCCTACTCAGTTTGTACATGGGTAGATATGGGGCCCAGAGAGGGGGGTAGTCTTGCAAAAGTATCTCAGTAAGCCCTGTTGCAACAGGCTATCCTTATTGCAGGTCTTGGTCCAGATGGTTCACTTTGAGACTGAAACTCTAGGTTTAAGGAATACGTGATTTGGGGCCACCAACTTGTATCTAGTTTATTGCTGGCACTGCTCCCAGAATGTGTTCAAGCAATGAATTTTTATGTAATTTGATATAGCTTGATGATTTTTCAGGAGTAAGGAAATACCAAGCCTGTTAATACATATTCAGGATGGAAAAATGGGGGCTCATAAGGATAGACATCATTACTCTGATGAGAGAAGGTATTTGACAAATGAAGGGGTCATTGGATATCAGCTTCAGAGAGGGGAAAAATACCATGTTATGCCCAGGAGACCCTGGGGGAAGATCCTCTATTTTGCCAGGTGTATGAGAGAAACTGCAATATCATAGAACGAGAGCTCTTGCGTCTGCTATTCCCATTCATTTATTTACCCAAATAAACAGTAAAATCAAACCTCCAGGGATGCCCATGTCAGCTATTGATCGCCTACTAATGGTCTGGCATTGTGTTAAGCTCATAAATAAAAGAGTGAGCAAAACAGATACTGGCTCTGCCCTCCTGGGGCTAGGACTGTGTGTGTGTGTGTGTGTGTGTGTGTGTGTATTTTGTTGTTGTTGCCAATATAGATATGTACTGGTCTCTAATTGTGGCTTTAACTTTTCCAGGGTACTTAGGAATTTGAGCACCACTAAATATGAGCAGCATTAAAATTTGAGGGGAGGGGATGAACAGATTTGTGTTTCTGTGGGCTCTCTCTGGCTCTAATATAGAGAATGGACCGAGAGGAACCCATTAGGAGGATTCAGCAGTCCTATCAAAAGGGATGACAGGTCAGGTTAGAGGTAGAGAGAAAAGCCCAGACTAGAAGAAATTTAGGAGATATGGTTTAGAGCAATGTTTCCAAATTCCCGAAGGCCTTCAGAATTTGCAACAAGAAACTGGAATTCCTGGGAATTCTCTGGAATTTCCCAAATCATAAGTTTTTCTTAAAATACTGCCAACATTCTTCATACTCCTAAAGCATTGTAACGAATACATGAAAAATTTGTTTAATAAATAACAAAAAGAAAGAACAAGAACATTTCCGTTTAGTGTCATTACAAAGAACTGTAGCCTATAGCAATATTAAAATACTGGAAAATGCCAGCAAACAATATTGGATAGCATTCCAATAATGCAGTGTTCAGATCTCCTAGCAAGATTAATGACCCCACACAGAATCATGTCAAAATTGCCAATATTGTTTATAAAACTTGTTATTTCTTGGAGTAGCACTCTAGGATTTGTGTAAAGCATACTATGTTATAAACTTACTGCTATTCATTTTGTTTACAAGAATAACTTACCATTAGGAGCAGAGAGGGCCAGAGTCACACACATGAACATGGTGACAGCCACAAGGAAAAACAATAGTCAGATTGTGATTGTCTTCGGGCTGATGTCTGGCTTTCAGGAAATGCCCACCTTAATGTTTTATTCTCCTGTCAAGTCTTTGCTGCTCTTGCTTTCAACTTGAAGTCAGTGGATTCCTTTGAACCAGTAATGTTTTGATGGTATTTGTTAAGCTTTATTTCTCAAAGAAGATTTATAGTACCTGTTTCCCATTTTTCCTGATTTCTTCATTGATCTTTCTCAAAATTGGGGAATTCAGAAAACTATAAATTTCCCAAGAAGTACTGCGAAAGAATCCCAGCATGTAAACCCAGGTTCATGACAGATTGGCATGTTCAGATGGTCTGGCTGTGAAGTAGCTGATTAATCTTGTGTTTATTTGTATCTGTGTTTTCTCCAAATAGATGAATCTCCCTAAGATGGATCATCACTATTGGGGAACTGAGACAGGTCAACAATAAACATATAATAACCAACCCTAACCTCCTCTCCACAATGAGAACTAAATTTCCAAATGACTCTCTCTCTTACTCCTCTTTGAACAAGTAACACACCTACTGGAAGAGCAGAGGACAGACTAAAATACAAGTCTTTCCAAGAGAACATAAAACCGTGGACTTGGGTTAGGATCAAGATGGATCAGCTAGAGACCTGAGCATGATTCCTGGAGATTGATTCCCTTTTTTGAAGTGTTACCAAGTTCTTCCTTGACTTAAGTCATGAAAAAAAATTATTTTGCCCAATCACTTTAGCTAGTCATGAAAAAAGTTATTTTGCTCAATCTTTAGCTTCTCCTAAAGATGAGATGGTTGACAACTTGTAAAACATGACTAAGTGTCTCCTACTGAAGCATTAATGACGGAGGAGACAGGATCCAGACAAAAATATTAATGTACAAGTAAGACAAACTAAGAAAAATGAAAAATAATATGACTACCTCAAATAGCAATGAACAAAGTCCCCAAATCACCAAATAATCTCAACACTTCTCTTTGGTTCTGAGTCCAAACAGGTTTTTCCCAAGATATGTTAGAGATGCATAGCAGAGAGGAAAGTAGAGCGTGGGTCATCCACCTGCTGGCTTGTGGCAGTGCCCACTGGCAGTGGTTCTAATGTCACAGTCTTCTCTAGGCGTATTTTCAGAATTGTGACATGTGCACTTTTCTAGGAATGTGTTGCTATTAATAGTGCTGAAATCTGTACCTGGGATGGAAAGACACTTTCTGTTTTTCCATTCATTTATTACGTAATCACCATCCCTCTGGGCACTTGGCATGGTCCCTTTTGTTTTATGGCATTTGTCATAGTTTTCCTCACAGGGGAGTATTTTTTTCAGGTTGTGTAGGAATAAGAAAGCTGGTAGGAAAATCAGCACTATATAGAGTAAAAGGAATATAATGTTCTAGAAGTATCTTAAAGAACTACAGCTATTTATAGATCTCTAAATAAATGTCCTTCCTTTGATTAGAAGAGGCACTCTGAAGAGAACTTTTGAAAGAATAGAACAAGAATATGATGAGGTGGGAAAATTTATCTAAGACTGTCTGATATGATTTTTTTTCTTAGGAAAAAATCAGAACTATCACACTGTGACATGTACCAAAAATATTAAAAGTTATTTGAAGAGGTAGATGGCAGATTTTCCAAAAGGTCTTTTTGAGGCTAGGGATTAAACCAAGGAACTAATTGAAAATGGGAGAAACCTTTCATTTGCTGATGGTTTTTAGGATTGAAGTTTATTCTGCAAAGGCATTATGGCTAAAGAAATCGGACAGGCTATTATTGGGTGCTTAGACGGCATTACACACTGGAGAGACCAAGAAATACTTTCACAATTTTAATCAGTTGTTTTTTAAAGTATGAATAATTACTTGGCTCCAGTTCATGCCCATTTTGAGGAAATCAGTGCACTGATTTCCAAGTGTCAGATGGGCAAGGAGGAGGATTCAGTACCCTATCTTCAATGGCCATATGTATAACAGCATAACATAGACCATCAAAATCTGCCAGTTGTCTAGAAATTTCAGACAAGAAGAGTATTCTAGAGCAATGGTTCTCAGTCTTGGACACCCATTGGCTCCAAGAGTTTTTTAAACTTTGATGCCTGGTTCTTAGCAATTCTAATTTGATTGTTCCAGGGTTGGCTCAACTATGCTCCCAGATAATTCCATGCCATGGTTGAGAACCCCTGGTCTAAAAGGCTTGTCAGAGCAGTGAATTAGTAGGATGGTTTCTTCTCTCTCTCTCTCTCTCTCTCTCTCTCTCTCTCTCTCATATTCATTCTCTCTCATAATATTGCATTGTAATTATACATCACAGTGAGGTTCAAAGTGATATAAACACACATGCCCACAGCATTTGGTGTATTTCCACCTGCATCCCACCCCGCTCCCCCTTTCTCCCTCCCCATACCAGGGCCAGGACTCCCCCTTCACCTCAGATGAGATTCTGCAGGGCCTGGGTGGGCTGCATCTCCAAGTGCCCCTGTGTGCCTGTCACTCGTGAGACCTACTATGTTAAAGGACTCTGTGTGTGGGTGTCAGGTTCACCTTCCTGTATTGCTGATTTGAGAGTGTTGGCATTTGAAGGGAAAAAACTCCTTCGAGGCCCCTCATAAGTTAGGAAAGCTGGGCTGGGGCCCCTGCCACCTTGGAAGAGCTGTGGGTTCCAGCCACGCATCAGCCTCATTTCCTGCCTGTGTATACACAGGTCCTTCCCCACCCATCCCTTACCCATGCGGGCCCTGCCTCCCCGAGTCCTCTGTTCTCTCCACACGTCTGATATATACCATGCTTCAAGGCCCGCTGTGGTTTCCCATCCTTTCTGAGCCTTTTCCTTCACTCTGTGCCGTGACTCTCCAAAACCACATGCTGTCTCATTGGTTTTCATTGTTTCCTTGAGAGTATGACTTCACCTGCTGGGGAGATTACAGCAGACTCCCCCATCCATGGTTCTACTTTCTCTGGTTTCAGTTATACTCAGCCTTAAAATACTAAATAGAAAATTCCAGAAATAAACAGTTCATAAGTTTTATATTGCACACAATTTTGAGTAATGTGATGAACTCTCACACCACTGGGCTCTATCCTACCTAGGATGTAGATTAGTCCTTTGTCCAGCATATCCATGCTATATCTACTACTTTGCACGTTAGTCACTCAGTAGCTATCTTGGTTATCTTATCCATCATCATAGTATTGTATATTGTTGTAATTGTTCAATTTTACTATTAGTTATTGTTGTTAATCTCTCATTGTGCCTAATTTGTAAATGAAATATCACATATATATTTAATATATAATTAAATATATATTATATATTTAATTAAATGTCATATATATACATATATACATATATACACATATCTACATATATACACATATATACATATATACATATATACATATATACATATATATGCGTGTGTGTGTGTGAAAAAACACAATATGTATAGGATTCAGTACTATGGAAGTTTCAGGCATCCACTGGGGGTCTTGGGATATTTCCCTTGAGGATAAGGAGGGATTTTGTCTTTAGGACAGGTACTGTGTCCCTCACAGCCCTAGGGAGGGTGCTAGGCTGCTGGTAGGAATGCAATGTTTAAGGGAAGCAGAAAGTCCACTCAGCAGGCAGTAAGCCTAGATAGCCACTGGGGGGCGATAAAGGACCAGGCTGAGCGCGTGGCCAGGCCTCTGGACTAGCCCGCGGGGATTGGCCCAGGGAAAGGCTCTTCAAGAAGGTTCAGAGGGCCCTGGGTTCTCCCAGGGAGGAAACCGCCCAGAGTCAGGCCCTTCTAAATGTCCTGCACTTGTGGCTATGCCCTAGTCACCTCAGAAGTACCCGGGGCTGCCTGTGGAGTGCCCTGTATTCTCAGATGGGGGTCCTTCCTGTCGCACATTTCCCTCCACACAGTCAGTGCTTATGCAGTGGGGCCCTGTCCTTTAGGGCAGCCAGACTCCACCCAGAATCATGGGGAAGGAAAACCTCGTTTTTAAAGCCTCAGAAAGCCAAGAAAAACACCCCGGAGCAGAGGGGCGGTGGATCCAGTGGAGCTTAGCTCCAAATGCTGGCTGAACAGAGCCCAGATTCCTCTGCAGACAGCGCCAACAGTTCCCAGGAGGTCTGCCAGGTGTGCTCTCCCCGGCCACTTCCAGGCCTGGCTTCCCTGGCCCACCCTGCCCGCGCCTGCTCTGAGCTGACACAGCCTACCCGCTTCCTGGATGACCTGGGAACTTGACTCCCTCTGCCCCCACCCCTCCACAGCCCTGGAGACACCTCCCAGGCTAGGGCAGGGGAGTCCTGGAGTGGCTGAGGCGGACGCACCCAGAGCATTTCGTTGTTATTTTCAGTAGCCGGCTTCCTTTGTGTCTTAACCTTGGCAGGAGGCGAGGAGGGACCCGCCTCCCCACTGTTCTCACCGTGAGGGGTTCTGGGTCCTGAGTAGAAGGCCCAGCCGCTCTGACCACGGTTGCCAGGATCAAGCAGGGGTATGCAGGGCTAGAAGACACTAAGGACTGTGCTGGTGGCTGTCCGACAGGTTTCTTTCCTCCCCTGTCTGTAAGGACATGCTGGGGAATGACCCTTTGCATGACAGCTGCAGTTAATTCTGATTTATGGCCTCTGTGCACCCAGAGAAGGAGCCGTGGGAATGCTTTGTGGCAGGTGTGGCTGGTATTTTCATGCCTGATGCTCCCTGCCCAGGCCCATGGATCCTCCCCCAGCTGGCTGCAGGAGGAGGGAAGGCTAGCCCTGGCCACCACCCGCACCTGCCCACTGGGTCTGGCTGGCCACACTCTACCCCTCCCGCTAAGCACAGCTCTCCCTCTTCCTCAGAGCTTGTCTTGAGCCGGCCTTGCTGGGTCCTCCCTGCCAGGACTTGTTTCTGTCCCTGCCCCCTGGCCAATAGGTGTCCCTTCAGGCAGTCTGCACTTGCTCTTTCTCACCTGTGACTGATCTTAGGTGACATTTCCTTTCCTTGACCATGAGTCCCTGGAGCACAGAACCATGACTCCTATTCTTTGTTACATTAATTGAACAAATGTTTACTGAGTCTCCACCATGTGCCAGGCTCTGAGCTAGGTGCCAGGCAGCAGGAAGGACATGATTCCAGCCTTCCTGGAGCTAATAGACCAGCAGATAAACAAATAGACAGAGTTTATGGGTAGTGATAGATGCTATGAAAACAAGTGACTGGGATCTATTTTCAACCCATGAGCTGGAAGAAACATCCGTGCTGAGACCTGAAGGGAGACAGTGCCTGCGGGTCAGAGCTCTGAATCTCAGATGGCTGCACCCCAATGCCTATGTAAGGGGGGCACCTGGTGGAGGGTACGACAATTGCAAAGGTCCTAAGGTAAAACAAACTCACTTTTTCTAGAAGTTGATGGATAAGCAGCATGAGTACAAGAGGGGTCACGGGGATAAAATGTTGTACTCAGCATGTCCCAGCTGAACTGCTCTCCCCATGAAACCTGTCCCAAGTTGTGTTCCCCATCTCAGCAACAGGGGCTCCACTGCACAAGTCCCAACCTCACAGTCATGCCGGACCCTCTCTTCCACCCTAGAGTCCCCGCCGGTCTAATGTCCATCCCGAATCGGATCACTCTTCTCACCTCGACTGCTGCCACGGGGCCATCCCACCCCAGCAGCCAGCAGGGCCCTGTGGAAACATAAGTCAGATGATAGCAGTGTGTGGCTCAACCCCTCCCACTGTCCCCTCCTCCTTCGGAGCAAAAGCTAAAGTTCAAGTGACCCCCGAGGACCTGCATGCACTTAACCTCCTCTCCCTCCTGCCCCTTCATGCTACTCCAGCAGCCGCCTTGCGTTTCCCCAACACCTCAAGCACACACCCACCTCAGGGCTTAGGCTGCGTTCAGCATTTGCTCGTATTCTAAAAGCAGTAAGAAGCCACTGGGAGGTTGTAAGCAGTGGAGCGCAGTCTGGTTTGTATTTTGAGTCTACTGTAGACATGGTGTGGAGAATACCTGGAAGCAGAGAGGTCAGCAACGAGCCAGGAAAGTGCTGCTGCTTGGACGGGGTGCTGTCTGGCTCTAAGAGCAGGTTGTGGAAGCAATTGGCAGACTGCCTAGGAAGAAGCCGGTGGCCAGGGCTAGGACTCCTTGTATGGCCCCAGCCCTCTGTGGCTAGCCCTCAGCCAGGCCGAGCCGTACTGGCTCTCGGGCAAAGCAGGCTTCCAGTCTGAGCTGTGCCCTCCGCACATCTCCTGTTGTGCCTGGTGGACATTGTACCCAGAATGAGCAGGAGCCATGGTGTCAGTTGCATCGCTCTCCCCACGCACATACCCATAATGGTGTTCAACACCATCACAGGTCGGAGCCTCTGAGAGCGGATGTCGAGACACACTGAGGAGTATCGGTATCCTTGGTTATTAGGGATGAATACCTGTGAAAGGAAGTAGGGTTTGGAAAGAAGGAGACAAATGACAAGGTAGGCCTGACAAAGCTTTGGCCAACCTGGTAGGGAGTTGAGCTGAAATGGCCGGGCCCTATACCACTGCACACAGGCTGCCTGGGAAGGTGTGAGCCGAGCCGGGGGCTCTCTGCAGCTGAGGTGGGTCCTGGAGGAGCTGACCACCACACGCTGGGCAGCAAGGGGATTTGGTATGAACTGGCTTCCAGAAAGGATTTCTGCAATAGCTTAGGCTCTTTCTAGGCCTTGGAGCCAACTCGCCTGGATAAGCCACTGGCCTTGGATGAGAGCAGCTCTTCAGATTCCTTAGATGTCTGAGACTCATTGTGAGAGAGGGCACCTTCGTGGTCATTTCAGCATTCACTGTGCTATGGAAAGATGCAGGCTATGGCCACACTGTCTAGGATTCCAATCCTGTCTCTACCACTCATCAGCTCATAACCGCAGCAAAGAAACAAGCTTCCTACCTCCTAGTAGCCTTGACTTCTCATTGACCCAAGTGTCCCTTGAATGGATGAGTGCCATTTGCTGTCAGGTATTTGTGCTCTTATCTTATACAAGCAATGGTGGCTGTAGGCTCCTAGAGGGCAGAGGCTATTATTCACACGTGCAGAGATAGGGGTAGGAGCTGCCCCTATTTCAGCATTTCTCAGGCTGCATGGGTTTATTTATCTGACTACCACTCCACCAGCCAATGAGCACTACCAGTTTTATGGCTGAAAACTTAGGGCTCAGCCCAGAGCTGGCACCTAACACATTAGCTGCCGTGGTTGAAACTTACTATAACACACTGGGGTCTCAACACCACCCTGTGATGTCATGACTGCTCATGACATGCTCTGGGGATAAGGCCCCGTTCCACTCTGACTTCAGCCCATTTCTCTGGCATCCCATTTGCACGGCCAGCAGCCTGCTGCCCCAAGCTGGATTATAAAGGTGGTCATGAGTGACGCATTTACCACAGCTCACTGGTCCAGAAGTGATGTAGTGTCACTCTGGGAAGCCGCCTGTGTTCCTTCCTGTCAGCTCTGTTCCACCTATGCAAACCTGTTTTTTTCTCCAGGTCATAAGAGGGAAGCCTGCAGTTTCAAAGAGGGCAACCCCAGCCTTTGGAAAGACTGCCAAGAATTGGGGTTTGGCTGTTTCAGCAAATTGCCCTGTGATTGTTCAAGGTAGAGCTCTTTGCTTTGCTCCATAAAGCCCGTGTGGTGGGACAAGGGCCTGCTCTGCATCGAGACCTGAGTTCAAGTCCTGTGTGGCCTTGAGCAAGCCTGAGATCAACTTCTGAGATCTTCCCTCCCTTACCGGTGACACTTATCTTACAGGTTACAGGGCTGAGGTACGCCATGCAGGTATTTCCTTGTGCTAAGGGGAGGGAATAGAGGGCAGTCAGTCCTGGTGTCTGCCTCACCAAATTCTAGGTGATGTGCATTCAGTGTGGAGAGATGGAAACTTCTGGTGTCTGCTGCACCAGATCAAGGCTGGGGAGGCCAGCAGGACAGCAGGCACCTGAAAGGGTGAAGAGCTAAAGGTCCCGAGTGGGACCGTGACAGTTGAAGCCTCTGAGTAGTGAGCCGAAAGACAAAAACTAGTGCTAGGCGTGGTGGCACATGCCTGTAATCCCAGTACTTGGGAGGCTGAGACAGGAGGATCGCAGGTTAGAGGCCAGTCTCAGCAACTTAGTGAGGCCCTGTTTTAAAATTTAAAAAGGAAGGAAGGGAGGAAGGGAGGGAGAGGAGAGGAGAGGAGAGGAGAGGAGAGGAGAGGAGAGGAGAGGAGAAGGAGAGGACGTACTAGGGATGTTGCAAGGAGGTAGAAGCAACTGAGCTCAATCCCCAGTACTACGAAAAAAAAAAGACAGAAAGTCGACCTTCTCTCCCACTGCCACTCCTGCACTTTCTATTCCCTTGGTGTGGGAGGATGAGGAATATGTGTGAGACCTCTGCTGTGTCTTCCCCATCCTGGAGAGACTGGATGCATCCCACACACTGAGAAAGAGGCTGTCAAGTAGGTTTTGCTGGGCAAGGAGAGGGAAAGGAGTAGAGACAAACTCCTTAGAAGCAGAAACCATATCTGTTGGGCCACTGCTGAATTCCTAGCACCTAGCATGGTGTCATTGTGGAGGAGGCGTCCAGTGGCTGTTGAATCCAGGCCAAACTGTGTGTGTATTTTGTATTCATCCATCCACTCATCCATCCACCCTCCCACCTACTTGACAGCGCTTGCTGAATGCAGACTCCATTCTTGGTACCAGTTCGGTTTGGGTTTACAGAGACAAAGAAAGCCTGTCTCTTGCAGCTCTAAGCTGAAGTAAGGAGGAGGGACAGGGTTAGCTGAGATCCCAGTGGAGGGCCAGAGAGCTGTGCCCTGCAAAGGGAGGCATTCCGCCTGCGAGGAGTGGGAGGCGGGAAGGATTCCCCAGGCGCACTCTGAAGGAATGGCAGGCAAGGACAGTGAGGACTCCGTATCACCTGACTTCTGTAGTTCTAGGCAGTGTTTTCCCTCTTGATAAAGTTTCTTAGGATATTAACACAGCAATGTCTGTAAAATGGCCAGGCCTGCCCTCGGTATTTGCTCTACAAACTTTGCAATCATCATCATCACCATCGTCCATTTTTCCTTTTGCAGGGAAGAGAGAGGAGAGAGCCCGTGCCTTCCTGGTCTTTGCTACACTGTTTACACACCCTGACCTGTCTGTGATCAGAACTTAGTCTCCTCAGAGGTCAGAAGGGCTGAGAGAGAGGAGTGTTCTAGGCACAGTGGGGAAACTCCCAGGGTCTACCGAGGGCATACCGTGGATCTGGAGGAGGCTGGAGCAGTAGTGACACAATGGGCTTGATCTTGGCTCTTGACCCTGCCCTTGGATCTTTCCCTGCTCAATGACAGTTGGGTCTGGTGCCTTCCACCATGCAAGGACACATTCCTCCCTCCAGAGGGTGCAGCATCAAGGCACCATCTTAGAAGCACAGAGCGGCTCTCACTAGACAAACCCAACCTGCCACACCTTGATCTTGTACTTCCTGACCTCCAGAACTGTGAGACAATGAAATAAACTGCTCTTCTTTATAATTTTTTTGTTGTAGCAGCACAAAATGAACTGAACAGAAACTGGTGTTTAGCTGACTTGAGTGAAGTGGAGAGGGAGCCCGGCTCTGCTGCAGACCTGGAATCTCATGAAGGGGAACTGGGAAATACCAGTACTGGCTTTGGGTTGACCTTTTGTCCAGCGCACCAGACACATGCCCACCAATATGCTCCCCCCCAAGGCTCTTGGTTCTGAATCATGTTGTCATGGTGGATGGGGGACACTGCTGACACCCATGCAAGGGAAGTCTGAGGAGAATCGGAGCTTGCAGTCTTCCCTCAGACCACACATCTCAGCCTCAATGTGCTATGCACCAGCCCATGGCCTGCTAGCACACTTCTTTTTCTCTGTTGTAAGGCAGTGGGTTTAGACCAGCACTCAGAGGTGGGGGTTTCTAATCTAACCAAATGCCAACCAACCACACTTGACTTCTGGTCAGGAGGCAATTTAGCGGTGAGTGAGGTCTCCCAGGACTGTCTGTGTGCTAGTTCCATGTGAAATAGAATCTAATGGACCTAGTAAAATTCAAATAAATTTACTTCTGTTTCATTAGGAACAGAAAGGCTGTTGTGTTCAAATCTTTATTCTTTTGGCATTCATCTACAAAATCACTAATGTGGACTTTAAAAATCCTAAATGTGAAATTTATTTCTATACAAACTTGATCTAGGTATTTTTAATAAATTATTTTTTGCATTTATAATTACATTTGATTTAAATTAATACATTTCTAGAATTTACATTTTATGGTCTAAAGAGCTTGGAGGTAAGTGGTCTAATATCTAGGCTCTCCTCAGTGAAAAGGGTTCTTCTGGTAGAAAAAAAAAGGTCTTCATAAGTCTCCAACATAAAGTTTTATATTTCTATAAATATAAAACTCTATATACTCATGATCTTGTGCCTTCTCTCATTCTGTTCCTGCCTCCCACGTGTGTGGTAGCAGGTAAGGAGAGAGGGTTTTCTAGAACGTTTTGGATTTTAGCAAGCTTATTTTCCCTTTTCAGGTTTTCATAAGTGGTATCAAGGCAAGCCACTACTTGTTTTGATTGTGGCTTTGACAGAAAAGAATAGATTGTATTTTTTTAATGAATCTTATTTAAACTGATTACATAGTGAGCGTTACCCATTGGTAAATATCTGGAAGGCTGTGCACTTATTCCAGAGAGACTTTGGTTGTTCTCAACAGACCTTTCAGTAACTCTTCTCTGCTCTTCTTATAAGATGCTCTTCAGGGTCACTTTACAAATTACACAAAAAATTTACCCTGATTTATCCACAATCACTGTGTCAGGGAGCAGGGTCATGGAGGGATGGTTTAATGCAACGTACTCCCGATAAGTTAGACTTTTAATGACCTTGAACTATTTTTCCAGCATTTAAATTCATCCTCCATGACAAAGATTTGTCATCATAGGGAGATATCAAAAGAATGTGTCTTCTGGGCATGGTAATACATGCCTGTAATTCCAGTACTTGAGAGGCTGAGATAGGAAGATGGAGGCCATCCTCAGCAACTTAGCAAGACCCTCAGCAACTTAGTGAGACCCTGTTGATTTTGATCATTCTATCTCCTCTTCCTCTGTAGTCAAGACTCAGGTGTGAATGTAGATATGCTTGGCCTACACCTGCCAGTGGTGCTGAGAGACACAGGGCTTCTAAGAGATCCACAGAGGCTTCCCTACTTTCTTGAGCGGTAGCAGGCTAATGTATTGAGCGAGGCTTTGAAATAGTGTTATTGTTTGTATCCTTAAAATGTCCCTCAAAAATATAAATGCTACTGGCCTAGTCACCAGCCTAGAGTGCTAAAGGGGTGTGATGAACCTTTAGGAAGTGGAGCCTAGTGGAAGGAAGTTAGGTCATTGGAGCGAAGCCCTGTCCCTTCACCTCTGCTTCCCAGCCACCATGAGATGAATTGTTTCCTCCTCCATGTGCTCCTGCCATAATATTCTGTCTCACCACAGGCCCAAAGGCAACAGAGCCAAGCACCATGGAATGAAACCTCTGAGACCATGAGCCAAGATAAGGCTTTCCTCCATTGTATTGGACAGGGTTCTCTAGATTAACAGAATACACGGAATGAGTATATTTGAAAAGAGGGATTTATCAGATGGGCTTACAGTTTGAAGCAATGTAGTCCCAGGTTCTGACTGCACGTGGAGAGTCAGAGGAACCAGTAGCTGGTCGAACAGTCTAAGAGCTGGAGTCTTAGGTCATTGGAGCGAAGCCCTGTCCCTTCACCTCTGCTTCCCAGCCATCATGAGATGAACGGTCTCCTCCTCCATGTGCTCCTGCCATAATATTCTGTCTCACCACAGGCCCAAAGGCAACAGAGCCAAGCACCATGGAATGAAACCTCTGAGACCATGAGCCAAGATAAGGCTTTCCTCCATGTAAGTTGATTTCCCAGGTATTTTGTCACGCAACAGAAAACTAGCACAAACACACCGCTCTTTAAGGCTTGGTGTCTCCTCTGGCCCTCTGTAGATGACCCCGGCAAGCAGTGGGGGATGGGGAGAATCACAACTTAACAAATGCCAGAGAAAGTCGTTGTTGGCAGTTGGCAATACAGTGGGACTAGTTTCAGAACCCTCCAAAATCTTCCCTCTGGTTATCATGTCTTTCATAGATTAAGATGTTGTCTCATATACACAATGGAATTCTACTCAGTCATAAAGAACAAAATTACGTCATTTGCAGGAAAATGGATAAAACTAGAGATGATGGGTGCTGAGTGAGATTAGCCAGTCTCAGAAAGTAAAGGGTTGTATATTTATGTCTTCTCTCATAGAAGCTAGAGAGAAATTGGGAAACAAAAGGGACTTCAGATAAAGGAGAGATTTCAGTGACATGGAGGAGGAAGATTGGGGGAGGGAAGGAGGAGGAGACTTGATGAAGGCAACAGTTCAAATAATGCTATGTACATATATGAAATTATCAATATCAATCTCAATAGCACACACTGGGAGGCGGTGGGAGTGGGGTGGGATCCAGAGGAAAACATACCAAGTTCTCTGTGTGTGCATGTTTCTATCACTCTGAACCTCATTATGAAGTATAATACAAGCCACCAATAAAAGTATATTTAAAAAAGTTGTCTCAGGAAGACCCCCTTAGAATAGGAAAACAACACTCATGAATGAACACCAGCAACTGATAGACAATTTTACAGGAAGTAGCTCACCCTAAGGCTGCTTCAGGATTCTGTGTAAATAGCAGTCAGGGTGAGTCTCTCCCAGGAGTAAAGGTTGGGAGGAAGGTAGCAGAGGTGGAAAGATGGCAAAGGTCTAGCATACAGGGACCTACCTGCACAGACAGGTATTCCTAGGAGCAGTAGAGAAACAATGTGACACTTTAGCTTAGAGCCTGGGAAAAGAGACCTCTGAAAAATTCTATTCTTGTTCTTATCAAGGTGTTACCTTGTCTCATTTGTGGCATCTCTGTTCCCCTCCTACCCAACTACCTGGGAGAGATGCAGAGGAGGGAAGTCCTAAAGGAGGGGGCGACATTTGAAAAAGTCCTACCTCCTGTTCTTTCCTGAGGTGGACTCAAGGTAATATTTCTCACAGAGATGACACAAACTTGGGCTTTGAAATTGTGTAGTAGTGTCACTAAGGTGTGATCTATTTTCTATCAAAGCTGAGAGGTTTCTGAAGCCAAAGGGATACTGTTTTGTGTCTTTTAAGCTTGGTCTTGTGATTTTCTGGCAGTGTCTTGGGCCAGAAAAACTGTTTTCTGGGATGCTGACCCTTCAAATGTCAACGAACTGCACGCTAGACAGATGAGATGAAGAAAATTAGCCTGGGCCCTGCATTTGAGACTCCCATCACCACAACTGCTAAGCCTTTGTATGCCCTTATTTATAATGAAAACCTTCTAGTCACTCGGGCATGGTAAAATTCTGTTTTTCCATTAAGTATATGCCCTCAGAATCCAATCTTATCTTATTTCAACAGAGTGTTTCCTTGTCTGTATAATGGGATAAAAGCACTGGACTCAAAGATCCTTATGCAGATTAAAAGAGGCGGCGTTCCTAGAGATCTGGAACCCTGGAGTCTGGTCTCTGTGGCTACTGTGCTATACAATCTTTGACATGCTGTGAAATCTTTTCTTGCTCTTTGCTATTATGAACTCAAAGTCAAGTTAAATGCAGTGTGTGGGTATCTGTCTGGTAGAAAAAATTATCTCAAAGGTTGTAGTTTTTCTTTCTTTCTTTTTTGGACTGGGGATTGAATCCAGGGGCATTCTACCTCCAAACTATACCCCATCCCTATTTATTTTGAAACAGGTTCTCACTAAGAGACCCTGAGACTGGCCTCAAATCTGAGATCCTCTTATCTCAACCACCCAAGTACTGGGATTATAGGCATGTGCCACCATGCCCAGATGGTTACAGTTTTATTGTCCAATAGAATGAATGCTAACAAATTTTATTTCTGTCCCAGTATGTTAGTTTCCTATGGTTGCCATAGCAAATTTCCACAGATGTATTGGCCTAAAACAACATAAATTTATCATCTCACAGTTATGGAGGTTGAAAGTGCAGCACAGGTCTCACCAGACTGAAATCCAGGTGTCCACAGGCTTTGTGCCTTTCTGAAGGTTCTAGGAGAGAGTCTATTTGCAAACAGACTAGTTGTTGCAGGTATCTAGTTCCTTGAAGATGTGTAATGGAGGTCCCATGTTCTTGCTAGGTGAAAGTGGAGGGTTGGTCCAGCTTTTAGAGGTTGCCACGTTTCTTGGCTTATGGCCCTTTCCTTCATCTGTAAAGCCACCTCTGGCAGATCCTTCTCACATAGCATCATGCTGACCCACCTTCTGTCTTACTCTCCACTTTCAAAGACTGGTGTGATTCACACCCAGATAATCAAGATTGTCTCTCTTTCTCTACTACCCTAAGTTGACCTTCAAAATTAATTTTTCCATGTAAGCTGCCACACCCACAGGTTCTGAGGATGACGGTATTGGCTTCTTGAGTGGGTCATTTTTCACCTACCACAATATAATAACCACCATTATTTCTGGATGCCTTTCTTTTTTTTTTTTTTTTTTTGCGGTACCGGGGATTGAACCCAGGGGCGTTCTACCTCTGCACTACACCCCCAGCCCTATTTTTTATACTTTATTTTGAAACCGGGTCTCACGAAGTTGCGGAGGGCCTCACTAAGTAGAGAGAGAGAGAGAGAGAGAGAGAAGGAGAGAGAGAGAGAGAGCTGAGCTGGCCGCGAACCTGGATCCTCCGGTCTCCGCCTCCCAAAGTACTGGGATTACAAGCGTGCGCCACCACGCCCGGCTGGATGCCTTTCTTAATAAACTATATGACTCCAGTTCCTTGAAATGCAAATTGATTAAAATAAATAAGTAATAATGTGATCTATATTAGAAACACACTTCTTTAACGAGCTTTAATATCTTACGCATTAGTCTTTGACATGTACTCATTCTATATCTGTATGTTTTTAATATTTTGAGAACTGAAGCAATTGTAATTGTCAGTTTAGAGGTTTCACTGAGACCTGCCTGTGTCAATTAAAATGTGCTTTATAAGAAGTGCACCTCATGGGCTGTTTCAGCTTTGGCTTGCTATTTTGGCTCCTGGGATGGATCCCAAGTAAAACTTCTCCCTCTCTCTTTTCCCCTTCCCTTGCCACCCACCTCTGTTTTTCCCCCTCTGGTCCTCGACCAACTTTTGTTCCGGTCTGAATTATGCATGATCAGTAAGTTATTTGCCATGGATGACTCCAATCAGTGGGACTCTGGTTTTACAGTCTGGCCACTTTGTGATCTCTGCTGGGATGTGGGGATCTATATTCTCTTGGGTGATAAACAACTGAGAGTCCAGTTTGCTGGTCTTTCTGTTTGTTTATTTGACTACTTGTGAGCTCAAAGAATTAAGGGAATATCTTGTGCTTCCTGGCACTAAGAGTAGCCCTTGGAGTGGTGGAGCAGTGAGTTTGTGCAATTCCGTATCTGTTCCTGACCTATGACTGAATCTGTAGAAGTCAAACTGCCAGCTCTCTGTAGACTTCAGTGTACGTGATTAAGGAAAGCCTTACTTTTTCACTGTGTGAATGTGAAATAATTTCCTTCCCCTGAACAGTATTAATAAATTACATTAAACATCTCTTAAATTAATTGGTTTGTAGGGATTTTAAGCACTTACGTAAATCTAATATTCCCAGAATTCTCCCTCCCCAAAAAACTTTAAACTTCCAATATATTAAATGAGCTGCCTTTTGCAAACCCTTTCTTATATAAAATACTAAGGCATTTTAAAAGAATTAAAATTCAAGTAATAAAAGTGAATCCTTAAGCAAATCAGATTGACTTAATAATACTGACTTAATAATAGTTATATCTAATATTCTATAGTTTTATCAGTAAGAGGTATATACAAGATTTTTTAAAAGACTTGATTTTTTTTCTTGAAAACACTATTTAATATGAACTTACCAAGCATTTTATACTAATCTACTTATCAGATAAGCAATCTTGATTACCGAGCATAGTCTAGGTGTCTAAATATGTGCATTTTTGCTTCCTGTTTTTATGTTACGGAGTGGGCGTATCTTTGGGTCCTGTCAATGCAGGAATTCTTTTCTGTCATTTGGAGAAGGTGTTAAAGCACACAGGTGGCTGTCGGGGGTCATATCTTATGTTTCTCTGAGCTTTTGAGCATATCTAAATGCTTGTGTATGATAGGTAGTCCTTGATGACCTCCCTCCCTCTCTGTTCTCTCTTTAAAATACAATTTGTTTGCAAGCTTCATTGACTATCAATGATTAAGAATAGGTGCAATAGCAAGGAAACTCAGGTTGTTTTGACACAAAATATATATTTGTTCCAGAATGTGAAGAAGAATGGAAGAAAAAACCTGGACATAGAAATTGAAGAAAATTTGTAAAAGTCAAATTTTCTTCCTCTTTGTTTATAATACCCACAAATAATGAATCTTAGGAAAAGCAAAGGAATGTTCAGATTGTGGAAGATCCCACTCAGTGGCAATGGCTCACTCAGGAGTCTAATGAAAGGGGTGGGAGGAGCTTGAGAATCTTCCCTGCTGAGTCTGACATTATTGAAAAACCTAGACTTTGATTTCTCTCTATTAAAATGATAAAGTGGATACTAGGGATGGTGGAGCGCACTTGTAATCCCAGTACCTGAGAGGCTTAAACTGGAGGATCACAGGTTCACAGCCAGCATCAGCGACTTAGTGAAGCCCTCCACAACTTAGTGAGACCCTGTTTCAAAATAAAACAATAAAATAGGGCTGGGGGTGTAGCTCAGAGGTAGAATGCCCCTGGATTCCATCTCCAGTACTACTACTACACACAGTAAAATAAAATAAAATGATAAATTGGTCTAAGGGCATTTAGTCTGTTCTTAATGAAGGAGAGTAAAATGTTATTCTTTATCTCCTGTGTTATGTCTGGATGGGAAGGATTCCAATTCTTACCAGAATAATTTTCTGTGCTTTGTGTGACCTCCTCACTCCCTTGAATCCTAAGGAGCTACAGTTCCATTAAATTGTGGCCACTTTTTTATGCTTATTTAAAATATTATATTGTCACTTTTGTTAATAGGTAATCAAGCTATCGTTTCTATTACCATCCTGAAATATTGCCATAATTTATAAATAAAATAGAATGTCTTTTACACCTAAACATCTTTTGATGTTCCAAAGGTCCCATGTAAATTTACAGATTTATTCTTTAATCTTATAGAAAAAGACAAGCTAGAAATAATTAGGTCTGTTTTGCATATTTCTTAATTAGCTGAGCATAGTTGTAAAAGCTGAATGACTAGCGATTTATCAAATCAAATAATAATTATGTATAGGTAAAATATTATCAATGTGAAAAAAACATGAGCACTGGAGGATCCAAGATGGCGACTAAAGGAGATGCCACGCTGCGATTTCTCTGAGACTTGGGTCTCAGTCGCCATGAAAGCAACTTCTCGACAGGAGAAGAAAAGCAACAAAAACTTGAAGTAAACAACAAAAAGCATGAAACACAACAGAATCAAAGCCAGAAGACAAAACAGAGGAAAGTAAAAAGCTCCAAGTGCCTTACCTAAGGGTCAGCGGCGGCGCCATCTTGGCCGGACCCTGCTGGCTGCTACCGGCATTGCGACTTCCACACGCCTCCAGCAGAGAAGCCAGAGACCTGTTGTGAGTTCAACTGCAGGTCAGCAGAGATGAAAGCAAGCAGTGGCTCAATCCACACTCAAGAGACCAAACGGCAGTGGCGACAGTGGCTGCAGCGGTGCCATATTGGCAGGACCTTACCGGCAGCTACCAGCATTGTGGCTTCCACACAAGACCAGCAGAGATGCCAGCGACCTGCTGTGAATCCAGCAGCTGCAGAATAGCAGCAGTGAAGGCGAGCAGCAACTCGCTCCACGTGTGACATAGACCAGATCTACTAGGTCGGCAGAAGCAGCAGAGGCACCATCTTGGTCAGACCACGCTGGCGGCTACTGGCATTGCGGCTTCTGCAGGCCACCAACAAAGAAACCAGGGACCTTTTCTAAAACCAGCACTGCAGAGCATCAGCGACAAAAGCGAGCAGCAGTTCGATCCATGCGTGGCAGAGTCCCCAGGGCTCCAAGGCCTGACCAGAACCTGCGGCAGCAGCTGACCCCACCCTATCCCTTAAAGATTAAAAGCAGCGCTCAATGAGACCATAAGTCAATGAGCCACCCCAGGGGGAGAACACCCAGCATGGCCAAAAGGGACTCGTGGGTTCTGAGACTGTGGATTGCCACGGTGGCGGAGGTAGGAGTGGGGTCTGCTGTGGGATGCGGTGGACGCATGGATAAGCAGACAGTCCCTGGCAACATTTGGGTGGGACAGACTTGCAGCCCGCGGGTCTCAACACCCCTATCGAGGCCCCAGGGATCACCACAGGAAATAAAGCTGTGGTACCTGGGGAAAAATTGGACCAAACCAGCCCTTTCTGTGGAAAACGTGGAGTTCCATGTTTACACAGAATTGGGTCAAAGCGGCATCCACCGCTTCTGTAGGCAAAGAGAGACACAAGCCTGGGGCCCCTGTTGGTGACACCTGCCATAGGTGTAGACAGAGAGAGACATAGGGACAGTCCAAGTGGAGAACGTGGAGACCCACGCTTGCAGTGAGAGGGGTGATAGCGGCACTGGTCACCTGCACAGGTAGTGAGAGGCACCAGGTAAGGGTCCCAATCACTGAAGGAGTCCAAGAATTGGGCCTGCAAATGGACATTATACCAAGCAAGTGATAATAACCATTCAGTAAAGGCTATTCACCTTTAAGGCTCACCTAGTAGCAACTATGTGTGTGTGTGTGTGTGTATAGAGAGAGAGAATGAGCTACCAAAAGCAACAAAGGTATAAACATAAAAACCCTGAAATCATGAAAAGGAAAAATAGCAAAGAAACAATGAGCCCCCACAATCCCACAACAACAGAACCTGCCAACACAGAAGTACAAAGACTGCCAGAAGGACATTTCATTACTTTAATAGTAGAAATGATACAGGATTTTCAAAAAGAATTCAGAGAGAGCCTGAAAGCAATGAAGGGTCAAATAAACAAAGAATCTGACACCCTGAACAGGAATCAAAAAGAAGCTCTGAAGGAAGTAAAGGATGCAATAATTGAAATGAAGGAATCAATACAGACCATCAACAAAAGAATAGACCACATGGAAAACAGAATCTCACTCTTAGAAGATGACCTCTCCAAAAATGAACGCATAGTATATAAATTAGAAAAAACAATTCAACAGCATGAATTGGACATTGAAGAAATCTCAGCCAGTCTTAAAAGAGCACACCTAAGACTAATAGGCATAGAAGAGGGAAGAGAAGCTGAAACCAAAGTAATCAATAATCTGTTCAGAAAAGTAATATTAGAAAATTTTCCAAACATAGACAAAGAGGTCAACACACAGGTACAGGAAACATATAGGGCCCCTAATAGATAAGATCAGAGAAGAGGTTCACCATGCCACATAATAATCAAATTGACTAATGTAGAGGCCAAGGAGAGAATCTTAAAGGCAGTGAGAGTAAAAGATCAAGTAACATTGAGAAGCAAACCAATAAGAATCACTCCTGACCTTCCAAACCAAGTAATGAAAGCCAGGAGGGCCTGGAGTGACATAATCCACACTCTGGAAGGAAACAACTTCCAGCCAAGATTTATATACCCAGCAAAAATATCTATCAAATTTATAGGGAAATAAAAACCTTCCATGACAAACAGAAGCTGAAAGACTTTATGTCTTCCAAACCAGCACTAGAGAAAATACTCAAAGAGATTAATTACAAGGAAGAAATAATAAGGAAACGCCAAAACCAAAGAAACAGTGATTTCCATCAAACAACTAGGCAAAGAACAAACACTACCTCAAACAGAAATTAAATCTCAAAATGTTAGGAATGAAAACCCATCTCTCAATAAATCACACTGAATATAAATGGCCTCAACTCCCCAATCAAAAGACATAAGGTGGCAAAATGGATTAAAAATCACAATCCATCTAAATGCTGCCTGCAAGAAACACACCTTACAAGTAAAGATACCCACAAACTAAAGGTGTAAGGATGGGGCAAGGTAATCCATTCTAACGGAACTCAAAAACAAGCAGGAGTAGCAATTATGATATCAGACAAATTAGACCTCAAACCTAAACTTATCAGAAGAGACAAAGAAGGTCATTTCTTACTGGTAAAAGGAACAATCCAACAAGAGGATATAATAATAATCAACATTTATGCCCCAAACATAGGCCATTCTTCCAAAAGTGATCTACAGATTCAATGTAATACCCATTAAATTACCAAATTCATTCTTCACAGACATAGAAAAATCTGTCCTTAAATTCATTTGGAACAACAAAAATCTCAGAATAGCCAAAGTAGTTCTCAGCAACAAGAACCATGCAGGAGGCATCACAATACCCAACTTCAAACTATACTACAAAGCCATAGTAATAAAAACAGCATGCTATTGGCACAAAAGCAGACACATAGACCAATGGAGTAGAATAGAAGACTCAGAAACAAATCCACACACCTACAGTTAATTGATTTTTGACAAAGGGGCTAAAAACATCCACTGGAAAAAAGATAACCTCTTCAACAAATGATGCTGGGAAAACTGGCTAACCATATGTAGAAAAAAATAAATAAACCCCACTTTCTCACCTTGTTCAAGAGTCAATTCAAGATGGATGAAAGACCTAGAAATCAGACCAGAGACCTTGCAGCTACTTGAAGAGGGCATAGGCCCAACACTTCAACACACAGGCACAGATAAAGACTTCCTCAACGAGACCCCAAAGGCACAGGAAATTAAAATGAAGATCAATACATGGGATTCCATTAAACTGAAGAGCTTTTGTGCAGAAAAGGAACAATCAAGAACCTCAACAGAGAGCCGACAGAATTGGAGAAGATTTTTGCCAGTTCCTCCTCTGATAGAGGACTAATATCTAGAATATACAGAGAACTTAAAAAATCATCACTAAAAAAAACCAAATAACACAATCAAAAAATGGGCAAGTGAACTAAATAGACACTTCACAGAAGAAGAAACACAAATGACCAATAAATATATGAAAAAATGTTTAACATCATTAGCAATCAGAGAGATGCAAATCAAAACCACCCTGAGGTTTCACCTAACCCCAATTAGAATGGCAATCATTAAAAACATAAACAATAACAAATGCTGGCAAGGATGTATAGAAGTAGGAACTCTACTACACTGTTGGTGGGATTGCAAATTAGTGCAACCACTTTGGAAAGCAGTGTGGAGGATCCTCAGAAGAATGGGAATGAACCTACCATATGACCCAGCAATACCACTTCTAGGCATCTACCCAAAAGAACTGAAACCAAACTACCAGATTAATGCATGTGTATCTATGTTTATAGCTGCACAATTCACAATTGCCAAACTTTGGAACCAGCCAAGATGCCCATCAACTGACGAATGGATTACAATACAATGAAATTTTACGCAGGCATAAAGAAGAACAAAATTACATCATTTACAGGGAAATGGAGGGAACTGGAGAACATTATGCTAAGTGAGATTATTCAGTCACAAAGAGTGAAAAGTTGGATGTTCACCCTAATATGTGGAAGCTAGGGAGAATGGGATTTAGAAGGGACACCGGACAAAGGAAAAAACTTTAGATGAGCAAGAAGGGGACTTAACTGAGGGAGATGAGAGGGGGGAAGAGGGAAACCCACTAATGCACACGATGTATATACACAAATTTATCAGAGTCAATCACTATGCTGAGCATGAAAAGGAGAGTAGGGGGAGGGAATAGGGTGGGATCTGAGGGAGGGCTAAATGTACATTGTGTGCATGCATGCTTCTGATACCCTGACACTTATCAAAATGTATAACTACAAGGCACCAATAAATTAATATATTAAAAAAATCAATGTTTCAGAGGTTGTACATTTCACCGAAGGGATTGGGAGGCCTTGGGGACTTACCAATACTCTCACTGACCTTAATATGTTTTGGCCAGGAGTGAAAACATTGATCAAATTCTTAGAAAAATGTTATGGATTGTTATTACGACAGAAAATCTGACTCTCCTCTATTTTGATATTACTGTTTACTATAAAAAGTGAATCGCAGACACATGCTGTTATCTGCTTATGGGTTCCACTTTCCTTTGACATTTTCATGAAGGCCCAGAGGCTGGATTTCTATCTTTGATGAAGAACAAGTTCTTGGGGGAAAAGACTATATTCTAGGTACCAATAACTACTGATATTTCAAGTCTGAACCTATTGGTAGAGGCTTCAGAGCACAAGGCTGGCATTGTGTAGCCAACTGTTAGATGGTATCAGGGACTGGATGGAATTTCCAGGATTCTTTTGACTTCAGAAGCACACAGTTTCATGAAGGTAGCTGCTGACCCAGGAAGTAGTGAAATAAAACTTAATTACAGATGACTGAATTAATTGATGGGAAATTTAATTATAGTTATTTGTTTTGGAATATTATTTATTAATATTCTATTTCTGATTGGCCTATGAGGAAGTAGATTGCACTTTAGCAAACTCGAATATGATACTTTTAATGGTTATGTGATTACACCAACACCTCGGAACTCAGAAACTAATACTTTTACTGAGTTTCATTTTTTCACAGCAATATAGTTATTGGCATAGGTTCAGTGAGAATCTGGTTCCCTTTTTACTGAGATTTTATTTAACAAATCCACTGTGTAACCAAGGCCACATTTGTACCATCACAATGAAAATTGGCCTCATTTAATCAGGTTGAGATGCACTCTTCCTGAAGCTATGTAGTTTACATGTGGAGTCAATGTTTAGAGAGAATATATACAGAGACAGGCCAGTGACCTTAATAGAATTCAGAGAGTCTCTAAGTGAGAGGAATTCACCAACATCTGTAGGTACTGCATATAAAATTAGGTGGAATGTCATGGGCTTGATTCCTAGCCTCAGGAAAGAAAACCAAATAGATGGAGTCTTTTAAAATGCCAGGCCTGAGATGCCTCCTAATTTAATGGCACGGCCTTCAGGTGCCTCTATTCCCTTTCTCCCTACTCAGTCTCTGGGCAGTAGCTGTGGGCCAGCCAGTCTCTTTCTGGGCCTCTTGTTAACTGCCTGTGAGACTCTGAAGCCTACATTATGATTTATGTCTCACTTCCCAAGGAATAAATCAGTGGCTGCTCCAAGCTGTTCTAAACATAAATAGGAAGGCTCAAGGGAGAAGATATTTTTGCCATCTTGCCCTACTCTGCCTCCAGGGCCCCCACTCCCGATGGGCCTGTTTATTATTTATCCAACAATTTATGCAGTATTCATTCATTTGTTAAGACCTCAGAAACTGCCATCAGAACCACAGTGGATAGTTGTGAACTTAATTAGGTGAAATCTCAAAAGCTATTAACTAACTCTATGCCACAAAAATCAACAGTGCAAATGCAAATACCCTTTCTTGATATATAGGCAGATGTTTCTATATGCAGCTAGCAGCTATGAGATGTAAGCCCCAAAGCCTGGTGTGGTGGCACAAGGTTGTAATCTCAGTACTTGGGAGACCGAGACAGGATGATCGGAGGTTCACCGCCAGCCTCAGCTACTTAGTGAGGCCCTCCGCAACTTAGTGAGACCCTGTTTGAAAATAAGGAATGGAAAATAGTGCTGGGAGTGTAGCTCAGAGGTAGAATGCCCCTGGGTTCAATCCCCAGTACCGAAAAAAAAAGAAGTAAGCCCCAAATCTTCAGCATCTGAAGCTTGCTTTTCATTGTCTCAGAGTGCAGTCTGTGGAGGAAGGCATTCATTTAGGAATTCGCTATAATACCCCACCACCCTCAGTGTGTGGCTTCTCCACAGTTGCTCTGGAAATTGGTATTCAGCTTGCAGATGGAAGGATCGGGAGAGGGGCCTGGGAGGTTTCCATGGGTCAGGTCAAGAAAAGTGTCATTCACCCATATCCCATAGGACAGAATGCAGTAAGAAAGTCACACCTACCTGCACAGGAGGCTGGGAAACTTCATCCAGGTGTGTTTCTAGGAGAGGGAAATGGCCTTGGCACATAGCTGCTGCATAAATAGAGCTTCTAGTACCCAGAACCCCAGAGTCCACTGAGCCCACACTGACACTGAGTCTGGAGATGGCAAGCAGGGAGGTCATGTCTGTTTCAAACCCCATATCTCAGATGTAAGTGGTGCTGCACACCTGTAATCCCTGAACTTGGGAAGCTGAGACAGGAAGATTGCAGGTTTGAAGCCAGCTTCAGCAATGTAGCAATGCTTTCAGCAACATAGGGAGATCCTGTTTCAAGATGAAAAACAAAAAAGGGCTGAGAGTATAGCTTGGAAGTAAACTATCTCTGGGTCCAATCCCCAGTACCACAAAAAAAAAAGAAAAGAAAAAAGAAAGTGCAATGGAGAGTGAGTTTATTTCTCACCTATAGGTCCTGGGACAGAGGCAGTCCCTTTATTCCTCCTTTTCCTTTATCCTTATAGATAGAAAGCTTTCTTTTAATGTTGTTCTCAGAACTTTGTTCAGTAGGCATTGGGAAATGACAGTTCATGAGAAGGGACTGAGAGGACCTGGTGGCGCTCCTTGAAGATCCCTTGTGGCTGATGTCTCTGGCTTCACTTGTAGTATCTGGCAAATGATTCAGCACATGGAAGGCACTTAGAACTATCAGATTTTAGACAGTCTCCAATTTGATACCTTAATTTTCCAGTCTGGCATTCTGAGCCTCAAAGAGGTTAATTTCTCTAAGCCACCAGACTACTTCACAGCAGAGAACCAAGAAAGCCATGTTGCCCTGTTTCCAGCCCATACTATTGGGCTGATCTTTATATAGCTGATCTTTTATTTTAATGCCAAATATAGCAGAGTGTTGAGTAGCCAGAAATATCAGTAAATCATAGTATTCTTCTGAACTCGGTGTTCTAGTTAACTTTTACCCAGAGAAGCTTTCTGATTTGGACTGTGGTGTTAAAAATCTTTCTAAGTCATACAGGCTGGGTTTCCCACCTTAATAATCCGTGTTTCAAAAACAACAAACAGTGTTGTCTTCATTGTTCATATAGACAATTATAATTCCAAAATGGGGAAGGAAATGGCAGTTTTTAATAACCCAGAGCTCAACTCTGTGACCTGAAAAACTGTGAGAAACTGAGGTATCCTCTCCGCAACAACCTTTAAACTTAGAATATGTACCAGACAGAGAGTTCTTGCCATTAGCTAGAGGAACCTGGGAAATCAGTACGTCTTCATCTCTCCCAGTTAGCAGAAAGGCTTGTATATGTCTCTATGTTTATATGTAATTATAAAGTGAATTCCATTATTTTCAACAACAATGGAATTCACTTTGTAATTTGTGTTCTGATAATATTCATCGAATAAGAACTATGCTAATGATGGTTTCCATAGTCTTGGTTCATGATTATCATATAAATAATTTTTAGTCATAAATCCATTCAATGACTGTGTACATTAAATAATAATGATAAAATTTTCTTCTATAGTTATTGTTGCTTCTAGCTATTTTATATTGCTCTATTCTTAAAACCACACTTTTTTATTACTATGAAAGACTTCAGGCATGCTTCCTTCTAGTCATGAAAAAACCCCAAGACCTGCAAATGTGAAGTAAATTGCCTAGAGTCATAGACAGAATTTGTCATGACTCAGTTTTCCTGATGCTAGCTCAGTGTCTGTGTCCCCATTTGGTAAAAGGACTGCACAAACATCCTCCATTTTTCTGTTTTCTTTCTTTTTTCTTTTTTTTTGTGGTACTAGGGATTGAACCCGGGAGCATTCTACCTCTGAGCTATACCCCCAGCCCTAATTTTTATTCTTTATTTTGAAACAGGGTCTCACTAAGTTGTGGGGGCTTCCCTAAGTAGCTGAGGCTGGCTGCGAACCTGCGGTCCTCCTATCTCAGCCTCCGAAGTACTGGGATTACAAGTAGGCGCCACTCCATTTTTCACTATAGCCTTGGAATATGTCATGTATTCTCCATGGTACTAGACTATAATCACTTGCAAAGTAAGAAAATTCCTCCCTTCTTTTTTCCCACCATCCGTTATTGAACTGTAGTATTCCAGGTATTTTCTGGTGGGAGATTACAACAGATATCAACATACTGCCCTTGAAGAGCGTGGAGTTAAGGACCAATAATGCACAAGTAAGGAAGGAACTAACCACATCAACTGAGGTGGTACATGCAAAATAAGAGGGCACAGTAGGTGCAGGAGAGGCCCGGGGCAGGGACTCCAGCCAGATGAGCTGTCAGGTAGCTTTCATGGAAGAGAAACACTGGAGCCAGTTTGATGGCAGATGCCTCAGTTGTATTAAGGAGAATGAGAAGGGAACAGAGATTCTATCAGGGAGTGGAGTTGCTGCAAGGTACAAAGGGAGGAAAGCGCAGGCCGAGATCCATCTCCAATGAGTAGAACGAGAAGCCTGAGAAGTGGGCAAGGGCTGGGTATTGGAGGCCTGATTTCCCTGATGAGATTCCACTAGGGCATGCCAGGCAGGCTCTCCCAGCCCTGGCCCCAGCAAGTACACTGGTCACCCTGTTTGTTTCCCTTTCACTGATCTGGCCATGTATAACACTGTGGCAAAACTAAAATAAATTTGGTGATGTGAATGTCCACATGGATGAGATTTACAAAGAGCAAAAACCAATTCAGGCTGGAAGCCACCTGAAATTTCTCCTGTTTGGGTGTTCACATTTTCTTTTCTTTTTTTTATATATTCATTTATTGGTGCATTGTAATTATACATTTTGATACACATCAGGGTAGCAGCATCATACATGCACACATTGCTCATTTTAGAAGAGAGCCATGAACCTGGTGTGGTTTTGCTGTGTTTTTGTTTTAGGTCAAGAAGGGGCTTGGCTGGAGGGCATGTGAGCTGAGAGATACAAGAGGTTTCTATTAGTAGGAGAGGACTCCTGGTTTTATTATTTTAGAAATACAATTAGTTTATTCTCCCCTTTTGATTAGCATTTTCTTGAACTAATTGGGAAAAGAAAATTCATTTTGAGAATTCATTTTCTTTGGTTTTCTGGCTCATTCCCCTGGAAAGGAGGTCCCCCTATTTTAATTACATAAAGTTGGGTTTAAACACTGCTGCCAAGGAACTGAAAGCTTGCCAGGAGCAGCCTCCCTGGTTCAGGGTGCTTTGTCACTACAACTGAATTAATTTACTGAAGGAGCTTATTTCTACCTGCTGTTAAAATCACATACACTGCCATGCCGCATAACAAATACATTTTGTGGAATAATTTCCTTTTTTCCTCACACACCCTCATCCAGTGGTTTCTCATAGTAGTAAAATGGGAAAAGTAAACAGAAGGTCTTGATGACACCTGCCAAAGCTCTCCTCCTCTTCATGCGTGTGTCCCCCTCGCTCCACTCACCTCCAGGGGTGACCTGCTTGTTTGAATTTGCTTTGGATTATTCTATTTGATTCTGACTGTACAAGGGCAAAGATATTTTTATTCTTTTTCCTTTTCTGTTTCTACCCGGAGCTCAAAGAACAAGAGTTGATTTTCCATATGCTACTCTTCCTGCTGTCTATTCTAAAAAATCCCTCCTCAAAGTTGAGTTTTGCTAACAGTAGTTAAATAATGAGCATTTTGTTGAACTCTTACTGGGAACGTCATAATTAAAGAGAAAGGGAAACCAATTCTTACTCTCTCCATGGCTACAAAACACCAAGCCAGGGCAAGTGAAATGTATCAAAAGGAGTGACACAAAAATGAAATGAACACAGTATGTATTTGGGATGTAGAATAATTCACTTAACAATAACCAGCCATTTTTGACAGCCAACTGCATGCTGGGGCACAGTAGTTTCTGAGTGTAATGGTTTGGATTTAGGATGCCCCCCCAGCCCTCATGGAAACAAGGTAGCAATGCTGGAAGCAGGGTTTGGTTAAGAAGGAGCCGTCCCTGGGGGTGTAGCCTTGGGGATGATATTGTTCCTTCTCCCCCTGATCTTTCTGTTTCTGGCCTCTGTGATGTGAGGAGTGGAGCCTAGCTCTCTCCTCCCCTCTGTGGTGGGACTTAGTTGCTGGGGAGCAGCCCCTGGGGGGATGGCTGGGGACAGTTTTTCCAGATTCTGCCACTATGAGCTGACATAAGCTCTCAACCCTCTCTCTGCTTCCCACTGCCATGCCCTGAGCTCTGCAGAAGTGACTTGGCCTAACATGAACTGAAACCTCTGAAAGCTTCAGAAGTGTGAGCAAATAAATCTTTCTTCCTCTAAATTGTGGTCATCAGGTGACTGAAGCAAAGAGGAGACCCCATACACACTTGCTGGATGGTTCAGAATATGGCAGCCTACAAGGTTTTACCTATTTTGCCAAACTCTTGGATTTTCAATTTATTTGTTTTACAGTTTATTCTCATTTCTCTGCTCACTATCACAGCCCCCCCACCCACTGAGGCTAAGGTGGTGTGGCTCTGTATTAAAGCCTGAATTTCTCTAATAATGAATTCTTTAATTCTCTATGGGCACATGGGGGTCACTCTTCCCTGAGCAAGATTACTTCTCTGATCCTTGTCCCAAGTCTCTGCGTGTACTTTGCCTTTCCAAGAGTGGAGACAGGATCTGATCCTTATGTTTCATGAAATCTTGATGATACAGGATAAATCAAAGGAAGGCAAGGCTGGGGAACCGTAGCTTTGTTTTAGTAGTCATTTTAAAAGTCTTGACATGGCATATTGAAGACACCTATTATCCCTAAACATTTGTGATGACTTAGTTTAGCCTAAGTGGTTTTAGACAATAGAGGCCAGCTGTCACCTCTGCCTATTCCCCATTTTCCACTCCCCAGCACCCAATTTAAGTCTCAAATTTTATTATTATGCAAAAAAAGAAATCTATCAGCCAGAGGTATGGAATCAAAGAGTCTACCCATCCACTGGGCTTCTTTATGCCTGTAAGCCTTCTTACTCACTGGAAAATGAAACCTTGCCATCTAACCAATCAGGTTAATACCTCACTCAGAGTGAAATTAACAGACCTAAAGGAGAACATGGGTTCATGGGTTTGAATTCTTTCATCTAACATGGATTTCCAAAGTCCGTGATACTACCCCCAGGGTGGGGCACTGGACCAATCCAGGGAGTCAGTAGTAGCCTTAGGTACAACGAAGGGCATAGAATAAAAATAAGGGGCCCATGGAAGCACAGGGGGCTCTGAATAATTTTTTCCCAAAAAGGGGGTGGTAAATCAATAAATTTGGGAATCTCTGCTGTTAAAAGAAGCAGAAATGATCACTGAGTTCCTAACAGCATTTGGGCTTAAGACTAATTGAAGCCACTTTTTCCCCTCCACTGGCATCTTTGCCCTTCTTCAAGGATGGTAGAGGGAGATTTGGACCCCGTCTTGGAAGCCAAGAGAAGACATGGTGATGTAGGGAAAGGAGGTAGAAAAGTTTGAAACTTCAGAGAAGAATATTACTTAAGAAGTGCCTCAGGACATCATGAGATAGTGGAACATGAAATACCCCTGAGATAGTGGGTGACAGAGTTTTCAGTTATAAATGAAGAGACATTGGAGCCAGAGGAACCAGCACACTTGGCAAGTACAATTCTCTGTGTTATTAACAATAAAAAATTCAATTACTGCCGGGCTTGGTGGCGCATGCTTGTAATCTCAGTACTTGGGAGGCAGAGACCGGAGGATCCGTGTTCGCGTCCAGCCTCAGCTACTTAGTGAGGCCTCCGCAACTTCGTGAGACCCAGTTTCAAAATAAAGTATAAAAAATAAGGCCGGGGATGTAGCTTGGAGGTAGAACGCCCCTGGGTTCAATCTCCGCAAAAAAAAAAAAAAAAAAAAAAAAAATTCAATTACTCTTTGTTTAAACTTTCCAAGACTTGATTTTTAAAAATCATTAGAGCACATGAACTGGCAGGAAGAAGAGCAACAAAGGGGAAAAGGGGAAAGAGCCAGGTAGAAGGAGCAAAGTAGACAAAGGGGTCCAGGGCCAAGAGAACATAATGCTCACTCATCTCTCGGCTGGTAAGAGCTAAGAAAAGAGGAAGGAAGGAGAGGAGATATATGGTAAAGCTTTACGGACCCAAATCCAAGTATTTGACATTTTTCTTAATAGCTTGAAATCTATGGGTGTGCGGTCAATCTTAGAACAGCAGGGCAATCCAGTGGGAAGTAGCAAGACAAGGACGGTACAAAGCAAGTGTTCCCTCATCCTCTGAGGTGAAAAAAAACAGCAAATGGGCTTAATATTTCTACTAATCTAATGAATTAAGAATGGCTTCCTGAAACTTTGTATTGAAGAGGAGTCTGAAACTTTCTTTGAGATCAACAGTAGTACACTGCAATTGATTAGTGATGTCTGCCACAGGCCCAGGGTTGGACAGTGGGCTTCGCTAATGTTGAAGAGAGGGCTGTTTGTGGCGTAATTGAGAATACTGGCATTCTTTATTCTTTGTAGCAGAGTTTAGTGTCAAAGGCCTGCTCACTAAAGCGACTTTGTCTTTTCATTTGTCCTTTTCATTTTTTCCTCTTGGGAACTTATAGGGAGAGTGAAGTGTCATGGGTAGGATGTTTCCTTGACCATGAAAAAAAGTCTAAAAAGACCTTTTCCCAATCCATCAATTTTTTTTTTTTTTTTGGTGTGGTACTGGGGATTGAACCCAGAGACATTCTACCTCCAAGCTATACCCCAGCCTGATTTTATTTCTTATTTGGAAACAAGGTCTCACTAGGTCATTGAGAGCCTGACTAAGTTGCCAAAGCTGGCTTCGAACCTGTGATCCTCCTGTCTTAGCCTCCGAAGTACTGGGATTACAGGCTTGCACTACCGTGCCTGGCCCCAAACCATCAAATTTTATATACAGATAACTTTTGGAACTTGGGAGTTAAATTTTCCCTTGTAGGGCCATGTTACTTGGGGAGTAGGGTGGGTTGAGACCTCTGGGTGGGCTCCAGAACCATCTCAGTCTCATGTCCTCCCTTCTTCCCAAAAGAAGTGATGTTCAGGTTCCTAGTCTCATGGTCCAGGACATCACTGATCCTGAAAACCCGACTCAGGCCAGAAACACCTATTGAGACATAAGTACTTGGCTTGAAATGACATGATTCACCTTCATTCAACACACAAGTGTCATGTGGGGAATGTCGACGTTATCTATCTGGATCTAATTGCTGTTTTTCCCTCTGACAGGCAGAGGTAGATGTTCAGGCATCCTGTGAAAAAACTTCTTGGCATAAAAGTAGATTGAATATTGATTCTTATTTATGGATTCTGAGTCCCTCTCCAGGAAACAGGACAAGAAGCCCACACAGCAGACCCAATAGCTTAACTGCAAAGATTGACCTCCCTCCAAATGACAGTTTATGTTACATGGCTTAAATTGTGAGTATGAGTGGAACAGCCCCCAATAGAACTTGGGTCTTTGTTCATAAGAATACATAAATCAAAACTGTGGTCAAGTACTAAGTACCAGGTCAATAAGATTTTGGTTTTATTGTGATGTTTGTACTTTGTTATCAGAAAAATAGACAAAACAAAATAAAACTGATTTTTTTCAGGATAACATTGCAAAGTTGAAAGGACCATAAAATTACTTGTGCTTATATATAATCTCCTTCCCTATATTCTTTAGGGCAACAGTGTATAAATCATTTTGATATTCCCCAAATGTCTTGTGCATAGTAGCATTGTTAAATTGAAGAGGTGAGATTGCAGTTTTGAGTAGTGGAAAGAATCATATACTTGAATTTGAAGTTGTTTCCTGTCATACCCTCCCAACATAGAAGCTCTTGCTGGCAATATAAATAAGATGGTCATGGGTAAGCTTTTAACCTGTCTGAGCTTCAGCTTTCTTATAAGTAAAATAGGAATAAGCAGGTCTACATTGTTCATTTCTTATACAATGTAGCTTCCTCTTCCTGAAATGACTTACCCTGTCATTTCTCTAGACCTTGTTCAGGGGTCACTCTCTCTTTGAAGCTGTCCTTGACACTCTCTTGAGCCTGAGGAAAAACTGACACCTCCTTTGGGGTCTCCTAAATCCCATCACTTCTACCAAGGTATCCTCAGCCCCCTATGACATTTATCTACTTACAGAAAGTACAGGCCTATCTGCTGCTGGCAGACAGTGATTTCCTAGAGGGCAGAAACTTCCCCTGTGCCCAGTGCTGAGAATAGCAGAAATTTGATATATCATTTCTGAATGTATAATGAAGGACTATGATCAGCTGACTGATGTAATTCATTCAAAGTTTTAGAAAAATCCTTCTAGCATAGTAGGGCAGACAAACTAGAATTCAGTAGGGATAACTTTGAAAGCATCAAGATTCCTTGGGATTCAGACACAGTCTCCAGAATGCTTTGCCTGTTACAGTCAGAGGCAACCCAGGGTCTACAGGGCCTAATTCTGGTTGTTGCTGATCTATTCATTTTTAAAAAATAATTTTAGGATGTATAGTTTATCTATAACAAGTTGTACTCATTGAAAGAAAATTTGTGAGTTTTAGCAGATTTTTAAAATACTTTGATCAGTGCTTTGTAATTATACATCCTAGTGAGATTCTCATCAGGAACCATCACTTGGTGTATTTCTCTCTGGATGCCACCCTGCTCCCTCCTCCTCCCTCCCTGTACATGTAATGATATTGACAGTGATACCTTCATATACGGACATAACATTTTTTAACTGTTTCCTTCCTCAGTCCTCCTCTTTCCCCTCCCCACCTTTCTCCCCCAGACCTCCCTCCACCGTTCTACTGTTTTCTCTCCTCATTTAACTAAAGTACTCTGGCTTCCACATATGAGAGAAAACATGTGACCCTTGACTTTTTGAGACTGGCTTATCTCACTTAGCCTAATATTTTCTAGTTTCATCATTTCCTGCAAATGACTTAATTTTGTTCTTCTTTGTGGCTGAGTAAAACTCCATTATATATATATATATATATATATATATATGTGTGTGTGATATATATATAAATGTGATATATATATATGTATATATATCACATTTTCTTTATCCATTCATCTGTTGACAGACACCTAGGTTGGTTCTATAATTTGGTATTGTGGATTGTGCTGCTATAAGCATGGGTATGAATGTAGCACTACAGTATTCTGACTTTACTTCTTTTAGAATGATACTGAGGAGTGGTATCACTGGGTGGCTCCATTCCTATTCTTTCGAGGACCTAAATATTTATCTCCATAGTGGTTGTACTAATTTACAATCCCACCAACAGTGTATAAGAGTTCCTATTCCCCCATATACTTGCAAGCATTTATTATTGCTTGTATTCTTGATTTATATATCTATTTCTATGGACAAAATTTTGTCTACCTGAAATCTGTGTGTTTAAGTTCTGACCTTGGATATGTCTGTACTAGCGATAGTGCCTTCTAGAACCACCCTTATGGCTTTATTTAACCTTAGTTACCTCTGGTTCTGGAAGTAAAAGTCCACGATCAGGGTACCAGAATGGTCAGGTTCTGGTGAGAACCTTCTGGGTTGCAGATTGCTGACTTCTCACTGTGTCTTCACAGTTCTCTGGTGCCCCTTATATGATGACACTCGTATCCTATGTATTCATCAGCATTTTCACAGGTATAATCCAAAGACCTGACCATGTAACTTAGAGGAAGGAAGATTTATTTGCTCACACTTTTGGGTTTCAATCCATATGAAGCCAGGGACCACAAATCTCAGGGCATGGTGGTGGTGGGATATAGAGAGAGGGAGAGCACAAGGCTTTGCTCCTCGCATCATGGAGGCTGGAAGTAGGAGAGAGTAAGGGGAGGAGGAACCATAGGACTGCAGCCTCAGGGACCCACCTTCTCTAGCCATAGCCTACTGACCTGGGCCACCACCCAGATAAAATTCATTACAATGGATTCATCTACTGCTGAGATTACAACCAAGCCCTGCTTCCAACATTGCCACCACGTTTCTGTGAGAGCTAGGGGGACACCCCAAATCCAAACCATTACACCTTATAAGAAGAGACACTAATCTCTCAGGAACTGTGAGAAATAAATGGCTATTTTTTTCAGCCACCCAGTTCATGGTATTTTGTTATGGCAGCCAGAGCTGACTAATACACCCATGAAACCAGCACTGTAATTAATTTATTTATTTGTTTACAATAGACTGAAAAGCTCTAACCTTGAGAGGGGAGGTAAGATCTGCTGAAGGCAAGAACACAACACTTTCCAAAACACCCCTTGAAATTTTTTTGTTGTTTATGATGTCTGTATGCCAAATTTTAATAAAGAAGCCATTACTCAATAAGGCAAAGAATGCATGGTAATTCAGCCATGAGCAACCAGTTAAGTTGTGCAAAATGACCAGCTATGAACTTGTTCTGGTAATCTGCATAAATTGTTCTTCTGAAGTCTTGACAGCTACTCATCAAAAGCAACAAGTCCTCTGGGCATAGAAAATTCCAGAATGCTTTGGAAAAGGGAAGCCTTTGATGTTTGCTTGCCCCTTCCTGCTTCACTTCCTGGCCCCTCTGTAAAGTTTTCCTTAATCCTTCCCACTCCTCCCCTCCAAACTCTGTCAGCAACTTGAGGGAATTTATCTACTCCCTGGGTTTAACAGTGTCCAATGAAAAGGAAATGTTTGTTGAATGAATTACTAATTAGAAGAAGTGAAAAGAAAAAGAAGTAAGTGAAAAGGAATAACCAAAGGAAGACAGCCTAGCATATGGTCTAGTAAATTGCCTAATGATTTTTATGGAGTCTTGGTAGTGTTCCTTCTGATTAACTCACAGTCAACTAATGGGCTAGAAGAACAGAGACATTATATTCATTGCCTAGAGGAAATGACCCACCTGCCATATCATGGCATGGAATGCCCCTCTCCCTCTGGTCTAATTCAGGTTTCCAGCTCCATCTCCCACCTGTTCCATGTGTCTCTAGCAGTCTGGATACCACGGGCTACTTATTAGATCATGAATTGTGTGTGTCTGTTTCCGCTTTTGCCAGTGCTGGTACCTCTTCTCACGTGCACTTCTCACCCTGTTGCCCAGGCTTCAGGTCCAAGCTCACAGTCTCCTTTCCTCTGGGGCCTTCTCTGCATCAGCTCTCAAGCACACTGCTCCCACGTCTGCCACAGGCTCTCTCACTATCGCCATCTGTTGCTTGTCTGTCTTGCTAGACAGTGAGCCCCTTTGGGGATGTAGCCCATTCTTAATCATCTTGTAAACCTACTGCCTAATCCAGGACTGTGCACAGAATGGCTCTCAATAAGCACTTGTAGGATCTAATTGTCCAATAAGCGCTTCTTGCCTCTCTTCCCAGATGGGAGGCAGAGGCAGCTTTGCAGTGGGAGGGGCATGGTCTTAGGTCCAGACAGCTTCCAATTTAAATTCTAGCTCATCACCTTCTGCATTCACTTTCTATTGCAGGTAACCAATGAACACGAACTAAGCAGTTTAAAACAATAGCCACTTATTTTCTCCTAGTCTCTGTAGGTCAGAAGTTTAGCACAGCTGGGCTGGGTTCTGTGCTCAGAATTTCACAAGGCTGTACTCAGGGGGTCAGCTGGGCTGACTTTCTGTTCAGAGCTTTCAGGCACATGTGGCAGTTGGCAGAAGTTGGTTCCTGGTGGCTCTAGGACTGAGGCTCATTCAGTTGCTGGCTGTTGGTTAGGAATGCTCCCAGCTCCTAAAGCATTCTTTCCCATGGGGCTTCCCTGACTTCAAAGCCAGCAATGGAGAATTTCCCTCATGTCTAATCTCTCTGCTTCTTCAGATCTCTTACTTCCTCTGTCTCTGCCTTCTACCTATAGATTTAAAGGGATCTTTTAAAGTGCTCCTTTTGATTAACTCAAAGTGTAACCTTACTTACATATGAACAACTCCTTTTGCAGGGTAACATGACCCAATTATAGAACAGATGCTTCATCCTATGAACATACTCCTCCCACACTCAAGGGAAGGGGATTATAGAAAGACAAGTACCAACAGGAGTCAACTTAGAATTCTTCCTACCACACCATCTCTGGCTACATTACTTTCTTTTTGAATGTCAGTTTCCTCAGTTGGAAAACAGAGATAAATAAACTTACCTCCCAGACTGGAGGTGAGGATTAAATAAGTTAGAAATAGTCACTTGGTGACTGCAGGTCTCTTCCCTTCTTCCTGTTATTTCTAGACTGTCTGCCTTATAACTGTTCCCAGCTTATCCAGAGAACAGAAAATGGCTAGATTGTGCACCTAAGAAATGACTCTATAAGATCCTAGTAACAAATTTAGACAAAAATAAGACTAGCTAATAATGTCTAGTCATCTTCTTTATGAAAGGGTGGCAGTAGCTGAAATCACCCAGAATTAGCCCATGGCCCAAAGGGAGGTGATTTTATAAACAATGAAATCCAAGCTCCCTAAGTAGATTCCCTCTATAAAAGGCTTAGATCATTATTTGTCTTGAGAAGAAACAACAACTCTCCTTGTTCATGACACTTGAGTCTAAATAAGGCAAATGCGACACACAGCAAACTGCCCAGAGAAAAGGATGCTGTTGGCTTTCAGAACACAGCTGACACCTCACAAGCACAGCTGGTCTTCATTCCTTCTCCTTCTCAGTCAATCCTTGATGCAGGGGGTTTTTGCTTTTGCTGACTCCCTCCCCAGCTGCCTGGGACCTTCCTCGCAGTGCCCCACTTGGACAAATTCTACTCTGGATATTATTTGAATCTCATCCCTATGCCCAGCTGGGTGCCTGCCTAATTAGGTAGAGGAAGAGTAGAGATGTCCAAGAAAATGACTAAATAGGACAGTTTCTTCCTAGTTACACCTGCACTGTAAAGAGGCCTTCGGTGTTATTCAACCAAAGTAGACTTCCTTCCTTTGAAGGCTGAGGTGGAGCCCTCAGCTAACTGAAGTGTACAGAGCGATAGCCTTCTCCTGTTGGAGTAGGCACCCACTGCTTCCTGAGATGGTTAGCTTTATGCTCTGTGTCTAGGAGATGCCACTTTTACAGGACAGGTATTCCCGCTTTACCCCTCACTTCAGATGCAAACTTACCATTCTTGTATTTTGTTTTCAGTGTTGGGAATGGACCCCAGGGCCTCCTGCATGCTAGGCAAGCACTCTACCACCTACTTACATCCCTAGCCCACCATTTGCATTTTATACAGAGCCCTTGTCCTTCCTCTTATTCCTGTGAGGCAAGACAGCACCTCCAGGTAAGGGGCATAAGAATAAATAACAATGAAATGAAATTTTAAGTATGAATTGGTACCAAAGATATTCTGCAGAGTTGAATTTCTTAGATGAGAGAAAAATTGGCTTAATCCTTTAAAGACTGCATTTTTTAAAGTGTCTGTTTTATTTAGATAATAAGAAAAAGTAAAACACCAGTGTTTCTCCTTTTTTTGTCCACTCATAATGACTTTAGAGACACAAAAATTCAATTAGCCTTCATCAAACGTGCACATGTTTCATTCCAGCAGTGACGGGGGCCTGCATGCTCTAAGGCTACACTGATTAGCCACAGGGCTCTGCCCAGCTGGAACCACGGAGGAGTCTGGATTGTGGACGCCAGGGCGGTTGCCCAGGGAACCAATGACCCCAGTGAATGACTGGAGAAGAATAGGGCTTCGTGATCTGAGCCAGGAGCTTTACTGTCTTCTTTGGACCTCTGTACCTGCAAGCAGGTGGGGCTGTGTCAGATGTGTCCTCTGACTTCTTGCCTTCCTCACAGACCATCCCTGGCTTAGGCCACCACTCTTTCCCCACAGACACGTTCCACGTGCACTCCGATTGTACCCGTCCCCGCCACTCTCAGGTTCAGTGTTATGACCAGGTATGGGCAAGGCCATTTACGATCTGTAGTCTCTCCTCTTGGTCTCTGTCTTGTCTTGCTGTGACCCTCACTTGATCACGGAACACTCTCCCCTGCACATTCTTTGGGTGCGGGCCAAGGTACCTTGCAGTCCGTCATCATGTCGTGAGCGTCCTCATCCATGGCCTCTCAACATGCCCTCCTCCTTGCCAGGAGGGAAAGGGCTCCCCTTGTGCTCCAGCTTCACTGAGTTCACGCCTGTGCAGTCCTCAGGACTTGATGTAGGGGCCGCCTTCCCTAGGGAGCCTCTCCTCCCCCAGGTGTGGGATGGGGCCCTTCCCCGGATCCCTTTGTGGCACTTACCACACTGAAGGGGAAGCTGCCTACCGGCTGGCCTGTCACTCCACAGCTGGCTGGATCCTTTGAATCTCCAGCCGAGTGCTTGCCATTTGCTAATACTCAGAAAATGGAAAGGAAGGAAGAAAGGATGCAAGGAAAGGAATAAGGAAGAAAGGAAAGGAAGGGGTAAAGGCAGGATGAGCATGCGGACATTAGACTGACATGGGCTGCAGGCAAAGCTTGTGACTGGGAAAATGGAGGCGTGAGGGGCCACTGTGAGCTCTGGGATCACCCAGAGGGAGGGACAGTCACAGATACACTATGTCGGCAGGTCCATCCATGTAGGGCAACGGGAGGTGAAAGCAGGCACCAGACCTGGCCCACAGGCTGCCACACATGCTCCATCACACTGTAGGCCAGTGCTTTTGCCTGTGTCTCGGGCTTCTCCTTGGGACATGTGCTGGAGCTGGCTTCTGTCACCTCTGAGAACTTCAGTGGGAGCAGTGATGCCCCTGAGCAGCACCGTCTCTGCCCTCTCTAGCCTTGAGTTTTCTGTCTGTGACTCAGTCTGAGGGGCTCATGACTGGGTTGATAAATGAGCTTTCTGACTTGAGATTTTACCAATTAATACTGAAGCTCACTGCAGCCCTTAAAGTGGCCAAACAAGCCACAGCAAATAAAAACTGACGAGGAATGATCAGGAGGTGTTTTCTAGGCCCGCTCTATCCATTTCTCCATTAATCTGTTCCAACAGTAGCAATAGTACAAGGAACTCATGTCGAGGAGTCAAAGAGAAGGGTCTGCATTAGTTTTCCATGGCAGCATCTGACCCAATGAATTTGTCCTCATCTGGTACAAGTGCCAAATAGGGCAGTTTATGGGCAGGATGTGGGTTGTCAGGGCTCCAAAAGGCCAGGGAAGGAGAGTAGATCTTTTGCTCTCACATCCCTCAGACAAAGGGCTATGCAAGGAAGCATTTAGTCCAATTCACTTAGCTAAAAGTGCCCAAGAAAGGGGAGTGGCCAAGTAAACAAGGGTCCATACTTGCAGCTTATGTCATTTACTTTTGAAAATGTTCATTATGAACAATACATGAAACATGGGGAAGTGCTGTTAAGATAATGCTAAGTGAAAAAACAACCTGCACATTTGTATGTGTAATCTGGCTATAATTATGCAAACCAATAAAAGCAAAGACATCCTAGAAACCTATGCGTAAGGACACGATAGCCTACAGGGACATCTTTGACTGGTAGGATTATTATCCTTTAGGAATTCTATTTTCTACTTTTCTGTTTTTTCTAATAAGTGTCTATGTTGTATATTTGTTACTGGGTTTTGCTGGCCTTAGCATCATAGGGAAGCTAAGCAGACAAGTTCCCAGGCCACAGTCCTAGAGATACTGACTTAGCAAGCCTGGCACTGAGCCCAGGAGTCCATACTCATTAAATTAAAAATATAAGTGCTTGCCAGCTAATTCCAAAGTGGAGCATGGGTTGGGGGTGGTTGGTGCAGTACAGTCTCTTCTCTCTGCAGAATGAGGAAATGGAGGCCCTAGATAAAGGAGTCACCCGGTAAGCAAGTGCACGGCAGAAGCAGGGCCACAGCTCAGTGCCCATTCCAGTACAGTGCTGTGACCTTGGCTAATTAGACGAGAGTTTGAACACTTTGCCCCTTGAGTTTCTTGTCATTGTATGATGTGGCTTTCCAAAGGCTGAGCTTCAGGAATGGCCTGCCCAGAGGGACTGCGGAAAACGCTGACTGGAGTCAACATGCTCTTCTTGTGACCTTTTGTGAACAAAGGCATTTAGCCCTCCAGTTTTGAAACGTTAATATTGAGGAACTAGATAAAGGGCTCTGCTCCCTCAGGGTTGGCATTATAATGTCTGCTGATTCTGGAGATAGAATGCCCCTGGGTTCAATCCCTAGTGCCAAAAAAACAAACAAAAAAAAAAATAAAAAAAGAGCTAGAGAGTAATTTAGATTGGTTCATGCAATTACAGAGACCAACAAGTCCTGAGACCTGCATTCAGCAAGCTGGAGACCCACGAAAGACAAGAGTGCAGTTCTAGTAGAAATTTAAAGGGCGTCAGGCAGATGGGTGCAGTGGGGCATGCCTGTAATTCCAGTACTTAGGAGGCTGAGACAGGAAGACCTCGGGTTCAAGGCCAACCTCAACAATATAGGGAGACTCTGGTTTTTTTTTAAAGGTTGGGGTGTAGCTTGAAGGTAGAATGCCCCTGGGTTCAAGCCCCAGTAGATAGATAGATAGATAGATAGATAGATAGATAGATAGAAAGGTAGATAGATAAACATAACTTGAATACAGTATACCAAAGAAGATATACAAATGGCAAGTAATCAGAAGAAAAGATGCATAACACCATATGACACTAGGAATTGAAAATGAGCAATAAAAAGATATCACTACCCTCTTTTTAGAAGAGCTGAAATCCCCAAGCTTCTGACACCACCAAATACTAGTTTGGATCTATAGGAACTCTCATTCATTGCTGATGTGAATACAAATGATATTGCCACTTTGGAAGAGAGTTTGGTATCTTCTTACAAAACCAATCATGTGTTTCAGAAATAGAGCTTTCAGTAGAGCTCAAAAAGTATGTCTATACAAATACCTGCACATGAACGGGTGTGGCGTTTTATCTATAATCATCCAAACCCCAAGCAATCAAGGTGTCCTTTGCCTCAGTGAAGAGATAAACAGTGATTCATCCATTCAGTGGACTATTACTCAGTGATAAAGAGAAAGGATCAATCAATCCATGAAAAGACATGGAGGAGCCTTAAATGCATCTCGCTATGTGAGAAGAACCTATCTAAAAAGGCTACATACAGTGTGATTTCAACTTTATGCCATTATGCAGGAGCAAAATTGTAGTTGATAAACATATCGATGTTTATCTTAGGTTCAGGAACAGGAAGACTGAATAGGTGAGCACAGGCGATTTTAGGACTGTGAAAATATTCTGTATAGGCCGGGCGTGGTGGCGCACGCTTGTAATCCCAGTACTTTGGGAGGCGGAGACCAGAGGATCCGGGTTCACGGCCAGCCTCAGCTCTCTGTCTCTCTCTCCCTCTCTCTCTCTCTCTCTCTACCTAGTGAGGCCCTCTGCAACTTTGTAATACCCGGTTTCAAAATAAAGCATAAAAAAATAGGGCCGGGGGTGTGGCTCGGAGGTAGAATGCCCCTGGGTTCAATCCCCGGTACTGCAAAAAAAAAAAAAAAAAGATAATATTCTGTATGACACAGCAGTGCCCCCTTATACCAGGTTTTGTTTTCCAAGATTTCAGTTACACATGGTCAACCAGGGTGTGAAAATATTAAAGGGAAAACTCCAAACATAAACAATAAGTTTTAAGTAATGTTTATTATAGTATATGGTTAGAATTGTTCTATTTTATCATTATTTATTATTGTTAATCTCTTACTGTCTAATTTATAAATTAAACTTATCATAGGTATGCATATAAGGAAAAATAGTCCAGGTATACCTAATTTTATTATGCTTCACTTTATTGCTCTTTAAAGATAATACATTTTTTTTGTTTATAAATTGAAGGCTTGTGGCAACCTTAAGTTGACTAAGTCTGTCATCACCAGTTTTCCATAAGCATGTTCTCACTTCATGTCTCTTTATTATATTTTGGTAATTCTCCCAACATTCCACACCGTTCCATTATCTGTTATGGTGATCTGTGATCAGTGATTGTTGTTGTTACTATCATACTGTTTTGGAGTGCCACAAACCTCACCCATACAAGGTGGCAAACTTACAAAATGTCATGCGTGTTGTGACTTCTCTACTGACTGGCTGTTCCCCCATCTATCTCCTTCTCCCAAGGCCTCTCTATTTCATAAGATACAATGATATTGAAATTAAGCCAATTAAAGCCCCTACAATGGTGTCTAAGTATTCAAGTGAAAGGAAGAGTTTCCTGCCCCTCACTTTAAATCAAAAGCTAGAAACGAGTAAGCTTAGCAAGGAAGGCATGTGGAAAGCCAAGACTGGCTAAAAGTCAGAACTCTTGTGCCAAAAAGGTAGCCAAGTTGTAAATGTAAAGGAACATTTCAAGAAATGAAAAGTGCCTCTCCCGTGAACACATGAATGGTAAGAAAGAAAACAGCTTTACTGCTGGTAGGGAGGAAGTTTGTGTGGTCTGTATAGAAGATCAAACTAGTCACAACACTACCTTTACTTGAAGCCTAATCCAAAGCAAGCACCAGCTTCCTTTAATTCTATGATTGCTGAAAAAATAAGGAAGCTGTAGAAGCAAAGTTGGAAGCTAGCAGAGGTTGATTCATGAGGTATAAGGAAAGGACCTCCTTCCAAAACGTGAACATGCAAGGTGAAGCAGCAAGTGCCCATGCAGAAGTTGCAGCAAGTTGTCATCCATAAAGAGAATTGATGAAGGTGTCTACATTAAACAACAGATCTTCGATGTAGATAAACAACAGTCTTATGTTGGAAGAAGATGCCATCTCAGACTCTGACAGTAAGAGATGAGAAGTCAATGTCTGGCATCAAAGATTCAAGGGACAGGCTGGCTCTCTTATTATGAATTAACACAGAGGGTGATTTGAAGTTGAAGCCAACATTAATTTACCATTCTGAAAATCCTAGAGCCTGTAAGAATTATACTAAGTCACCGGGTGTAATCCCAGTACTTTGGAGGCTGAGACAGGGGGATTGTAGGTTAGAGGCCAGCCTCAGCAACTTAGCGAGACCCTCAGCAACTTAGTGAGACCCTGTTTCAAAAAAAAAAAAGAGCTGGGGATCTAACTCAGAGGTAGAATTCCCCTAAACTCAGTCCCCAGTACCAAAAAAAAAAAAAAAGGATTATACTATGTCTACTCTGCCTGTTCTATATAAACGGAACAACAAAGCCTGAAGGACTGTCCATTTGTTTACAATATGGTTTAGTGAATATTTTAAGCCAAGATTCCTTTCAAAATATTAGTGCTCACTGACAATGCATCTGGTCACTCAAGAGTTCTGATGGAGAGGTACAATGAGATAAATGCTATATTCATGCCTATTTTTTTTTTTTTTTGCGGTACCGGGGATTGAACGCAGGGGTGTTCTACCTCCGCGCTACGCCCCCGGCCCTATTTTTTATGCTTTATTTTGAGACTGGGTTTCACGAAGTTGCGGAGGGCCTCACTAAGGAGAGAGAGAGAGAGAGAGAGAGAAACAGGGAGAGAGAGAATGAGAGCCGAGGCTGGCCGCGAACCCAGATCCTCCGGTCTCCGCCTCCCAAAGTACTGGGGTTACAAGCGTGCGCCACCACGCCCGGCCTATTCATGCCTATTAACACAACATCTATTCTTCAGCCCATGCATCAAGGAGTAATTTTGACTTTCAAGTCTTACTATTTAAGAAATACATTTCAGAAGGCTATAGCTGCCATCGATACTGAATCCTCACACATCACTTTGAATCTCACTGTGCTATGTAATTACAATGCACCAATAAAAGTATAAAACAAAACCAAAACCCCCCACAAACTATAACAAATGCTGGCAAAGATATAAAGAAAAGGGAGCCCATGCTCACTGTTGGTGGGAATATAATTAGTACAGACATTGTGGAAAACCATATGGAGGTTCCTCAACAAAATAAAAATAGAATTACCATGTGATCTTGCAATCCCACTGGGTATATATGCAAAGGAAATTAAATCAGTATATGGAAGAGACAGGTGCAGTCACATGTTCATTACAGTACTATACACAATAGCCAAGAAATGGAAACAACCCAAGTGTCCATCAACCGACGAACGGATGGAAAAAGTGTGGTACAAATACACAGTAGCATACTATTCAACTGTGAAAAAGAATGGGATCCTGTCACTTGCGACAACATGGGTGGAACCCAAGATCATTGTGTTAAGTGAAATAAGCCAGGCACAGAAAGACAAGGACTGCATGATCTTATCAGCTCATAGAAGTCGAGAGTAGAATGATGGTTATCAGAGGCTAGGGGGAGTAGGGAGGAGAGCGGGATGGAGAAAGGTTGATCAATGGTACTAAGTTATACATAGGACTAGGAAGTTCTGCTGTGCTATTGCACAGTAGGGTGACTATAGATAATGAGAATTATTGTATATTTCAAAAAGGTAGAAGAAAGGATTTTGAATGTTTTCACCATAAAGAAATGATAAATGTTTGAGTAGATATGTTTACCCTGAGCCAGGCGCACGCTTGTAATCACAGTACTTGGGAGGCTGAGGAGGATCACAGGTTCATGGCCAGCCTCAGCTACTTAGTGAGGCCCTCTGCAACTTAGTGAGACTCTGTTTCAAAACAAAGAATACAATAGGGCTGGGGGTGTAGCCTGGAGGTAGAATGCCCCTGGGTTCCATCCCCAGTACCACAAAAAATATGTTTACCCTGATTTAAACATTATACAATATATACATGTATCCAAGCATCCTATTTATCTCATAAATATGTATAATTTGTATGTTTCTATGTATCAGTTAAAATAAATCTAAACTAAAATGATGCAAGAAAAATGAACTGTTTAATGTGGACAAATGTTCTCATGATCTTTACGAGAGAGTGCATTAATTCAAACCAATAACATCATAAAAATTATAAAAGTAAAAAAGAGTGAACTTTTCACTCCTGCTCATAGAGGCCACCTGTTCACACGGGATGCAAGTCTCCGGCTCTGTTATTCTACCTCTCTCTTTCTACACACAGGCCCTCTCCCCTCTCCTCACAACCTGCTACTTCCAATCCTTCCAATGTCCGATTCTTACATAGAGCGCTTCAGCCAGTTTTCTTTCCCATTTCTATCTCGTCTTACTCTGCCCTTTCCACAACCTGAAGTTGACCATTATTTTCTAAACCAAAACCTACCTTTTCTCTAATGAGAATTCTTCCATTGGCTAAATAAGCCCACATCTTTTTCCTCCCCATGCACAAATATTTATCAAGTGTTTACTATGTGCCCGACACTACATCAGACACTTCATTAAGTCCTCCAACTCTGTGAGCAGACAGAGGCTCCTAAAAGATAAGCTGGAGGTTATACTGCTTGCGATTAAAGGAAGCAAGATTTGAACTCAGCTGTTAACTCAGGGACATACGTGTGTAACTTCACCTTGGTCATATCCATAGCCTCTTTCTAGCCTCAAGGCCTTTGTGTGCTGTTGCATCTATGGTTCTTGTAGTGTCTCTGGCATGAAATATGAGAAGGAATGCAAGGAAGGGATGGGGTAAAGGCATTATATGACTTCAAGTAGTCAGCAGCGCCAGATCCTAACAGTCTTGCAGGACAAGGTGAGAACCTTGGAGGCTGCTCTGAAAGGAAGCCATTAGACAGAGGAAATATTCTAACTTCATATCTTCAACTCTCAGTCTGACTGGCACCTGGAGGACAGGGAGCAAGAGCAGAAGCAGGGAAATAGGCTATAGGCACAGCCAGGGTCACAGATACTTTTCTTGGTTCATTGTAATTCTATACAACATGGTGGGATTCAAAGTGATTTATTCACACATGCACATATCACTAAGATGAACTTGATCAGCTCTCTGTTTCCTGGTGTGTTGTTTGGGCTCAGGAGACTCTAAGAGAATGTTTATCTTAATATTTTTACGGGTAAAAAGGAGGGGACTCACTCAGGTTTACAAAAGGAGTTCATTGTAGGTCTATGGCAAGGACCCCAATGTCTACTTTCCATCCAGTGGTCTTCCTGGACAGTATGACCACTAACCTCACTTCTTGGGGTATCAATCATCTTTCAACTGGCATGTGAGACAGGATGTGGGAGAGGAATGAATGGAGGAATTGAAACTGTTAGGCTTAGGAAGGAGTAAGTAAGACAGTTGTGAAACATGAGCTCAGGAGTCAATAAAAGAACAAACCTGTTGAATACAAATCGGGAAAGGAAAGCCGAGAGCCTTGAGGGAAGCAGCAGGGTTTATCAAGGGCCTGCGAGCAGTGCCAGAGGAAGGTTCTAGAAGTCACTCAGGGACCTGGAAGAGAGGCCGGGCTGTGGGCATGGGAGCAGCCACAGGCACCAGCAGGGATTTTCTGGTTTGTCAGTCCTTTTCTCATTCCCAGTGGCTTCATTGAGCACTTACTACATATCAGTACACATTAGGTATCTTAATTCCCTTAGGCCCCAATTGATTTTACATTTTTCTGACATAAATTAGATTGGAATATTCTGAGAATAAAACTGTCCTCCAGGTCCAGTTTTCAGCACTCATATTAGTTCCTGCCACTTATATATCTAATGTGACAGGGTAAGAATGAATCATCATAAAATTGATAAAGTTGATTTTCCCCAAAGGAGGAGAGAAGAGCAAGGAGCCAAATTATAGTTCACTAAGTTGTTATGTTTATAGTCCTATTTACTAGGAATATATATTATGTAATATGTAACTAGTAATATTATAATTATATATACACGCATTATATTTAGATGATTTATAAAATAAAAAAATCACTGGAAGAAATGCATAGTATAACTATTATAGCTATTAACTATAATAGCTTCTAAGTCATACTAACTCACTGGGAATGTCTTCTAATGAGTCGTATCTCAAGAAAAAGAGTACCAGAAGTGAGGTTGTCAGCCACACAGTATAGATTAAAGACCACTGGACAGAAAGTGGACTTCAATTTAGGTCCTTGACCCAGACCTAGAACAAATTCCTTTTGTAAGTGTGAGAAAGTGCTTCTCTTCTCCACCGAGGGGATGGACTAGGTGCAGAAAGAAAATGGGTTTCATCTCTTCCCTCCTCCAGTGGTCTGGGGATACCTATCCAAAAGTAGATGTAGACCTCACTTCCAAAATACATGACAAAAGTGTCCTGATCGACGAGTGGTGTTGACTGTGAACTACAAGGGGAGAGTTTGACTTTTTTTTATCAGCATTGGTGATCTCAGTATAAGAGGTAAATGTGTTATTTATGAACTGGAGAGTTATAGAGACCTGAATGAAATTCTCGCTCTGCTTCTGACTTACCTGTGCGACTACTTCAGTTTCCAAGCTCCATAATGTGGGAGTGATAATTGTCCTTACTTCACCGGACTATTGTGAGGATGAGATGACTCTAAAGGGTCTTGCCACACTGTAAATATTCAAACGTGTACTTGCTATTATTATTGATATTATTAAAGATGATAGTATTTATACTAACATCAGTGTATACTTTCTCCAGGTTTTCTTTTTAAATGTATTTCTAGAGCCACCTCCTCTGTGTTGGGTACCAGGTTGAGCACTGGGGATGTAACAATGCCTTTCCCACAAGACGAAAGTACCCATAGTCTAGGTGAGTTATTTCTAGATGTGCATTAGAAGAGGTTGGAAAGGGTGCAATGATAAATCCAAGGATGGGAAGAGGATTCAGCTTTTCCCTGAAGATCAGGAAACATTTTCTGGAGAGAACTTGTAGGATCTTGGAGTGAGTTCACCAAATGTATAAGGAAGGAAGACATTTTAGACTTACCTGACAGCAAAGATGAGCAGTGGTGTCTTGCCTTGGTCACAGAGGGGCACTCAAGTCAGGAAACTGGTAACAGAAATGGGTTACAATGGTGAAATTATTTACTAATAATGCCCATCATCCCATCTATACCCTTTTTTTTCCCTCTCCAGACAGGAAGATTTACTTGAACAAAGGAAGTTTATGATGTAGGTCCTAGGTAAGGGCCTAGAAATGTCTTTACATGGCCATATGTTTTTGTGAAATTTGAATAAATATTTTAACCATAATTAGTTAAGATTTCTGTCTCTCTCCACATGCTGATTTCCCTTTTGTGCAGATGTCTTTCCCTCTACCACCCCTGCATCTTCCTAGTGAGCAGAAATGTGTTTGGTGGACCACAGTAGGCTCAGGAAAGAGATATCTTCACACCCCAGGGACAGGTGGTTTAATCCAGGCCAGGTAATCCCAGTCCTCTTGATTGGTGATGGCTTCAGGCATGGACATGTGATCCAATTCTGGCCAGCAAGACTAAGGTAGGATCTGCTGAGGAAACTTCCAGGAAATTTTTTTTCTTTCACAATAAAAGAAATAACATTGCTGGAGGAAGATCCCCTCTGGTATTCCAGTCCTTATGGTATGCATGGCTTGCTGTTCCTCACTGGTAGGTTGCTTGAAACTTGAGCAAACATTTTTTTCACCCTTACTGAAAGACCAAAAGCATCGTAGCCTGGAGACACAGAGCCTGGATATTTTTAATCCTCTGAATCAACTCTGCAATCACTTACCTGCTGATTTCATGTTTGTAGTAAGCAAGTATCCTTACAGATATAAGCCATTATTAGTCTGGTTTCTGTTATTTGCAGCCCAAAGTAATCCCAAAAGCTGTATGTATCTAGCAAAAATTCTTAAATTAGATCAAAGTCATTCACAGCATGGCTCAACCCTTTATGTCCCTCAGCTCGGAGGACCTGTTATTCCCATTTAGGAAGCTGCTTACTCTGCTGATAGAGCCACAAAATACTTTGCACTTTAGGGCAGACTGTGTGCCCAGAGAGGCTGTATTCATAGGGGTAGTGGTAAAAAACATTCATGCTGTTGATATTTTTAGCCACTTCTTTCAACTTTTGGCATTGCCTTAAAAGTGACAAATTTAAGCAGGGCATGGTGGTGCATGCTTGTAATCCCAGTACTTGGGAGGCTGAGACCGGAGGATCCAGGTTCGTGGCCAGCGCCAGCTACTTAGTGAGGCCCTCCGTAACTTAGTGAGACCCTGTTTCAAAATAAAGAATAAAAAATAGGGCTGGGGTGTAGCCTTGAGGTAGAATGCCCCTGGGTTCAATCCCCAGTACTGCCAAAAAAAAAAAAAAGAGAGAGAGAGACAAATTTAGGCTAACCTGAATTCTAAGAGTAGAGAGGCAAGACAGTGCAGCTTTACTAACAGAGATCCTTTTTGCTTGTGTCCTAAAATCAAAGTTGAATGTCAGTCGAATACTTTGGAGATGTTCAAGGTCAGAAAGGATGAATGTTCCACTCAAAGCTAAAGTTAGACATTGAAAGGGCAAAAGACTTAGAACGATAAAAAGGATAAGCTTGCTGCTGCAGTGTGACTCTCAACACTGCCGTTTTTTAAGTCTTCCTGTCTGACAGAGGGGATTATCATGTGCATTGGGAAGATGTATCTAGGATGAAGCTTGGGGTCAAGGAGAGGTTTACTGTTGCTGATTTTCCAAATGAGGCCATTGGTGTGCAATGATTCCAGGTAAAGAAGTTAAACGTCAGTTCAGGTGGATAAAGAAGGCACAGTGGCCGAGAAGATATTTAAATTTGAGTACCTAAGTGCCCACTGAATTGCCTAGAAGCAAAAAGACTAGAGACCAATAAACTCACAAGAAGCTCTATTTCCAAAGATAGCTCTGGGCTGGCTGACAACAGCCGACATTTCTAATTTCTAAGGCAACCCCTTGACCTTGGACTCTGTAGTGTCAGGAAGTGGACTGCAAACCTGTGCACTTCCATAAAGCACACATATCCCCCATTACCATCAGGGGAGGCCATGAAGGAAACTGGGACAGGAGCATCCCAGATAGTACGACTGAGGGATGTCAAATCCACTCGCTGGCCAAAGATTCATTCCATTGCATGGACAGAAGGTCCTCTCAGTTTTTCCGGTAGCAGGATACACTAGTACCAGTGGCCACTGAGCCTTGTTTCCTTTGTCTGCCTTTTAAATAGAGTTTTAAACCTATTCCTTAATACTGATTAGTTTGGCAATTGTTTAAAAGATGATCTTTTAGTCATGGAAAGAGGTAGACACTATGAAGTTAGTGAAGTTTCAATGTCAGGGCCCCCAGCTTGCATGGGCCATTCCAAGGCTCGGTGCACACTTCTTTGGGTCATGGGGAATCATAACACAACAGCTAGACACATGGAGTGACCTGAAAACTGAGTTGTACTCTCCACTTCCAGGTGTGGTCCTGGTGCTTCAGGCAGGGTCAGGGGCTATTGGTTCTGCTTGTTGATCTGCCTGGTCCTCAGGGCAGCCTGCCTTGCTGAGCCATGCCTGAGAATCTTGAGCATGGCTTTAACCCAAAGAAGAAAGATCTGAACACACAGTTACTCTGCTCCCTACTTAGAGGCCAAAACAACCTAGGACTCTTCACCAGCTGACTACCCCCTAACTCTGTGGTGAGAGGAGTGGGGCAGGGAGAAACTGAGGGACCAGGTTGAACAGTCTTTCATGGAGGCTGCAGTGTAGGCCAGTGTCCTGTGAGATCAAAGAGTTGGTGTTCTACTATAGCTTATCCCAAAGTGGGAAGGTCTGCCTGGGTAAGAAGCTGCAGAAGGTGTTAACAGCTGTCGTATTAAAATAAGAAAGCCAGTTGCGAAACTGAAAGTTCAGAACATTTCTTGCCACAATAAAAAGGCTATATTATCTTTCTGTTCTTTTCATAGAAATTTAAATTATGAAAGCATTTCCATATAGAGAGGTTACTAACGAGGATACAGACAAAACATGTAAAAAAGAGATCAACCAGGAAGATGATAATGTTTATATACTATTTTTTTCTAGTTTTTTTATGTTCGTAGTATTTGTCAGCTTTTTAAAATTTATAATTTCTTGTGATTTTTTCCTCATTGTAAGAAAAACTCCCTTTATGTGCCTAATTTTGTGTTTATAATTTAGTATTACTTTTCTTAAATAGGCCCTCCCAAGTTGTTTAAGTAAGCTTTAGGCCCTATAAAACCCAGATTCCTCCCCGGTCCTATGTCACCAGGCAATTCAGATCTGAAGGGAAGGACTGCCCATGCCTGAGGATCCTGGAGGATGAGGCCAAGGAACATGCTTAATTCATGCATGTGTCAAGGATGCTGAAGTGTACGTAGGGATGACGGATGTGCTATGTGTAGGGAAACCAAAGAGATGGGTGTGGTCAACACAATGCTCACTCAGCATCCATTTCCATCCAATTTTGTTCAGGTATCCACCTTTCCCCCCACCACACACAGTAAAGTAGCTCCATCCCAAAGCCCTGGGGAGGATTCTGATTTTTTAACAAAGAAACACAGGGCCTGTCCTTGGCAACTGCGAGGGACAGGAGGGGCCACATCAAGTGACGTTGTCCATCCAAGAGAAGGGAAGGACTTCTATTCCATTCTTCAAGTAGAGCTCCCACTCCTCCTGGATAGGAACAGGGAAGTCTCTTCAGTTATAGCAGGCAGCCATCACTGCACCAGGGAAGGAGCAGCCAGCCTGAGGGCTATTCTGACACTGTAGACATTTAGTTCATTTAGGCAGTACAGAGATGGATGGAAAACTACAGCTACAACTCCTGACTAAACCACCCGAATCCTGCCTTACTTTCAGACTCTGTTATTAAGATCCATCATTTCTCCATCTTTAAAGTCAGTTGTAGTTAAATATCTCTTGCATGTGAAAGCATTTTATAAGCAGGGCGTGGTACAGGCTTATACTCCCAATACTTGGGAGGCTGAGACAGGAGAATTGCAGGTTCGAGGACAGCCTCAGCAAGTAGTGAGACTCTCATCAACCTAGTGAAACTCTGTTTCAAAATAAAAATAAAATAGGGATGGGGATGTAGCTTGGAGGTTGAATGCCCCTGGGTTCAGTCCCCAGTACCACAAAAACAAAACAGAAAACAAAAAAAACCCAGCATTTTACATGACAGAGCATGTGCCTTAAATTCAATGTATCAAGGTTCTTGTCAGCTCCTTTTCTTCAAATTATACCATTTATGCATTTTATAGTATTTTCTCAAAGCATGTATGACTAAATTAAACTCTTTATTTCACTGCTTTACCACTCATAATAATTTTGCTTTTATAACTTGTAGCCCTGAAAGCACATGCACTTCTCTATACCTCGATAATACTTGGTATAGTGTTCACAGTTTATTTCACACACCATCTTTCTGGTATTTGGATGAATCACATGCTAACTGTTCTTTTTAATAGCAAAATAAACTGCTACACATTATAAATATATTTTGATGAAAATACTATTTGATTTCTGGAAAAGATATTAGCACCTCTATTTTAAATACTTTTATTGGTGCACTATAGTCTCACATCATAATGTAGTTCATAGTGATAGTGACATACATGCACGCAGTACTTGGTGAGCTTTTCCCTGGCTCCCTCCCCACTCCCCCTTCCCCATACATGATGTTGAGATTGGCATTGTTATTCTCACATATGTACATAATGTCAGTGGAAGTGTTTCCTTCATTAATTCTCCCTCTCCACCCTCCCCAGACCACCTCCCTTACTCCACTGAAGTTTCTCCTCCACTATCTAATGTCCCTCTTATAGCCCAAATACCCCCTAACTTTTGCACATGAGAGAAAATATATGACCCTTCACTTTCTGTGACTGTCTAATTAACATAATGTTCTCCAGGTCCATCCATTTTCCTCCAAATGAAATAATTCTGTTTTCCATTATGTGGGAATCCCATAATTTTGTAATACACTTATCTGTTGATGGACATCTAGGTTGGTTCCACAATTAGTCTATTATGAATTGCTAGCACCTCTATTTTAACTGCTTTTTAATATTCTAGAGAAAGAACACAGGCTTCATCATTGTTCTCATAAATATATTAGAGGTAAGATTGCATATAGCAAGAGTTTAGGCAATTCACCATTTAGCCAATGATCAATTTCTTGTAAATTGTTTCTGCAAAATACAGACAGCCGGATTCTGCAAAATTACTGTGTTTCCAGATAGTCTGGGGCAGAAACAGGGAGCTGAGGATGAGACTGGCCACTGAAGCGATATGGGAGAGTCATGAAGGTAAACTGCTTCCTCTATGATCATGGTTGAACCTTTAAGACTTGAATCAGACCACAAGGATTATGACACCTTGGCCCTACCTGACCTGGCAAGCCAGAAAAGGTAATGTATCAGTTTTCTCTTTAAAAATTGCTCCCCTTGTCTCAGCGACATCCACTACTGGAGTGGTATTCCCTGACAGACAAAAGATTCTACCTTATGTCTCCTTGGAGCTTTTCCCTTTTTTACTAACCTCTATTGTCTTTTGTTCCACTCTAAACCCTGCTACATATGAGGCAGTAGGAAAGTAACCCCTTTTTTCTATAGACTAGGCAAAGCTGGAAGACCCAAACAAGGCGCTGGCTTTCTAATTACTTATATATGGTCACGCAGCTGACTTCTACTTTATATGTACTTTTTATATACTGCTGTTTTATGTTTAATATTTTTGTAAATATTTGTTTTGCATGATACTTAATATCTTTAATTAAAAACATTTTTCAAAGCAGCATAAAAATCTATCATAAGAATGCATCATTATTTAACTACCTCACCATCTTGAGCTAGTTTAATTTTGTAATGAACATACATTTGCATAAATCTTTGTCTTAATTTCTATTTTTCTAACATAAACTCCAGAAAGTGTATTTTTTATTTCAGAAGAAGTGGAAGTTCTATAGTATATTGGTGTGGACTATAGTTTCTGGAGTCTCAAAGAGGGACTTGAGGGCTGGGTGTGGTGGTGCACGCTTGTAATCCCAGTACTTGGGAGGCGGAGACCGGAGAATCCGGGTTCGCGGCCAGCCTCAGCTATTTAGTGAGGCCCTCCGCAACTTTGTGAGACCTGGTTTCAAAATAAAGGATAAAAAATAGGGCTGGGGGTGTAGCTTGGAGGTAGAACACCCCTCGGTTCAATCCCCAGTTCCACAAAAAAAAGAGGGACTTGAATCTATTAAAGAGGGGGAGCACCCTTTGGGCAGGCATATAACTTCTCCAAGCCTCAGTTTCCTTATTAGACAACAGAGATAATATCGGTCTGTCACAGGATTGTTAGAATTAAATGAAATGTCACATGTATTAACTGAACCCCTTGACACATAAGCTGCACTCAGTAGATCATATAATAATTATTATAGCAGAATAGGAACTTAGAAGATATATGTGTATATCTTGAGAATTGGAAAAATCCAAAATAGAAATGAAATGTCAATCAACCCATATTATACAAACTTTTCACACATTGACATTTTCTTAACATTTTGGTTTAAGATTTTTTTTACTTAATAAATGAATACATTCTTCCTTACAAAAACTGTAACTGCACATAAATGTAAAGTCAAAGTATAACTTTCCCAATCTTAGTATAGTCATGAGAATACTTAGATTTGTTTCCTAAAATCTCTGCTCCAACCCTTGGGCTGCCTTGGAATTCATTTCACTTCTCTTGTTACTCATCCTAGGCCTCAAAGCCACAGTTAGATCAAAATACACACAAAGCCCACTGCTACCCGACCTTTGTGCTCATCCTTCCGTTTTGCTTTCTTGGACCCTGTATTTCCATTCCAGCATTGAAGCACATCATTCTCTTTGTTTTTCAGGTAATAAATTTGACCCATGTTTTCTGCTGCAGTTTGAATAAACAGGGAGCCCATGATCAAGGCATTGCTAAGGATTCTTATGGTTGGTCCGGTGTTGCAAGGAAGAAGAGGAGTCTGACTGGATTTGGAGGGTCGATTTATTCAGCCGTGGTTAAAACAGGCTAGCCAGGCTAGGGACACAGTCCAACTCAAAGTTAGGAGTTGCGACCCCAAACTAGTTTCCCGCAGAGTTTTTAAAGGCAAAAACCACACGCGGGTGGTCAGGGATGGGGAGAGCTTGTTGCCTAAGTTACAGCCAATGGGGTGCTGACAAAACCACTAGTCTGAAGTAGGAAGGTACGTTATGTCTGGAACATGGCCCGACTTCAAGTTAGGAAGGTACGTTATGTTTAGAACATAGCCCAACGCTTCCAGGATGTTGGGGTTAGGTAAGCAGGATGTTAGTTCATGCTTCGGGGTTGTGCTACATGCTCTTTTCACTAATTCGTTGTTCTGGGCCTGAGGGGAATTCCAGATCAGGTAGAACATGGAGTCACTCTTGTTAGGGCTCTCTAGGGCCCTACATTCCCCACTGGTTCTATGGGCCTGAGTCAAATCATAGACTCAGTAGTTGATAAGGGGTTATAATGACCCCTTAAGACCATAATTTTTACTGCATGAACTTTCTTTTTGACATAATTAGTTAAGTAGTTTATTAAGTAGGGTCTCACAACTATGTATGGGTAATTTATTAAATTACAAAGGTCTACTTTGAAAATAGGCTGGCTATCTGTGGTTACATTAGCAGGTACCATTTTATAGCAATGAGCCACAGGAAAAGGAAAAGGAAGAGAAAAGAGGCATTAAGGAACCTATTTGAGTCTTATCTTTAGTGGATCGGTAGTCATGGTGACAGTCCATTTTCCTTCCTCCTTTGCAGCCTTCTTTATCTGGGTATGATGGATCCAAGAAGAAACTCTAGCCACCTTTGCTGTAGTTGGAGTGGTTAGGACCACAGGATATGGGCCCTTTCAGGTGGGCTCTAGTGTCCGGGCTGGAATTCTCCTGACCCATACCAGAATGCCGGGCTGGAACTGGTGGGCGGGCTCCGTGGCAAGTTGGGGGTCTATTCGTCCAACCATCTGGAGGATGGTTTTTTTGGGTTTGTTGTAGAGCCTGTAATGACTTAAGAAGGGATTGATTAGTTATCTCTTCCCTATGTCTCAGTTTGGGGAGAATAGGCGGTGGTCTTCCAAACATGATTTCATAAGGAGTAAATCCTTCACAGTAAGGGGTACATTTGGTCCTAAGAAGGGCAAAAGGAAGAAGATTGGCCCAGCTTTCGCCCGTCTCTATAATCAATTTGGTCAAAGTTTTCTTTAGAGTTCTATTTATCCTTTCTACCTGTCCTGAACTCTGTGGCCTATAAGTACAATGTAATTTTTAATCACTGTTTAATGCTTTTGCCAGGTTTTGAGAGTTTTTGGCTATGAAAGCCAGGCCATTGTCAGACCCCAGAGTTAAGGACAATTTAAATCTAGGAACTAGTTCTTGGAGCAGTTTCTTTGCAACTATGGAGGCTTTTAGTCCGGGTAGGAAAAGCTTTTACCTACCCTGAGAATGTGTCCATAAACACCAAGAGGTACCTATATTTAAAAACAGTTGGTTTAATTTTAGTAAAGTCCAATTTTTAATGTTTCCCAGGCACAGTACCTTGGGCACGTATTCCCTTTGGAGCTCATTTTCCTCTGTTCTGATTTACCCGAGTGCAAATGTGGCATCTGATACAATGTCCTTGGCGACCTGGTCCAACCGTGGGATGTAGTACCTTGGTCTGAGCAGCAACAGCCATCCCATCTCTTCTAGCTTAGCCCCCTCTTGTTTGGCGCAGGTCTCTCCTTCTTGTGTATAGGTGGGCCTATGGGGAAGGCCTAGTTCTGGTAGCATGACCAGGATCTTAAGTGGCTCCACTGGTTCTAGGGCCAGCTCTCTGGCTGTCTTCTCCAAGGTGCTCACGAGCTGTCGCTGTTTCAGTTTTGTGATGTCTGAGCAGCTCCTGCTGCAGTTGGTGCTGCCCCTGCTCCAGATGCTCTGCTGTCTCAGTCTCTTTTGGCCAGGTGTTGGGCCAGGGCCTCAACTTTTTGGTCTGTTTGGCGCTTTTATTTATTTTTTCTCCAGAGCCCCGGTCCCTCTTCCTGGTGCTGTCTTTATTCTGAGAGCTGGGCTCAGGTGATCTGCAGCTCACGGCCTACCTGCTCCCTGGCAGCTGCCTTTCCTCCAGCTGCCCCCTGTAGCCCTGTTGTCTCAGCTTTTATGGCTCCTTGCCCAGCTGGATGCCTTTGGACTTAGCCTCCCTCAGGGCCCTGGACACACTCTTGAGTTCCTGGACTCGCTGCAGCTTCTTGGCAGCCTTTCCTTGAGCCTGCTACCCAACACTAGCCCAGCCCAGGTGGTGCCTCCTTTATTTCCCTAAGGCCTGGCGTGGCATTGCCTTGGGGTCCCCAACTTTCAGAGGAGGTTCTATCCCAACAACAGTATGGGCAACCTGATATGACAAGGAGGGAGTGAGTCACAGTACCTTGGCCCAAGTCCATTGTCTGGGATGTAGTCGAGAACTGTAAGCACCCTAGATGGTTAGCTGACAGGACATAGTGGGTCCTAGAGGTTTTCTTTTTAGCACTGAGTGAGCCGTTCAGTATCTGCAAGGAAGTTGACATGTTTGTCCTTAATTTTTATACAGTAAGTACACTGATTTTTCTTAGCCTCTTCCTTTTTGGGCTTTTTTTGGTTGTCTCTGGCCTTTACCTCTGGACTTCTTATCATTTGTTTTCCTGAAAGCCACTACTACTGCCCTAGTTAGCTTTTAACTTTTGTAATTAATTTTTTAATGTCTGGGGCTGACAGGATAACAAAGGCAATAATAATGGCTCATTGGTTTTTTATAATAGGAGTTGGCGAAAGTTGTCCAAGCTCTCCTTACTGTAACCAGTGTTGGGATCACAAGAGGGTCCCTTAGAAGGTAAAATTCGCTCCATTTGGGCATCGCTATCTGATAGCGAGTTTCCTACATTTTACATCTGGTGAAAAATCAGCTTGGCTTAAAATATTCCAATACAATTTTTAGAGGAAACAACTTAACAAAAGTCAAACTAAGGAATGGAGGAAAGACAAAAAGAAAAAAACTAACTATAGGTAAGAGTGACAAGAATGAAAACCCAGCTTTTGTTTTTAAATGTTGACTGAAATTTAGGTTATAACATATCTCCCATATATTTGCATGGCTGGTTGATCATATTACATACTTTTAGATGCCAAATAAGCATGAATAGATGTTAGCCAATGTTTTACTATTACATGGTTTATAGTCTTATCAACCTAACAGTCAGAAAACAATGAAAATTAAAAACCCAAGTTAAAATCCCAACATGAAGTAACAATAGACAATATTTAACCAAGATAATGTAATGAACTTTTAAATTAATTACTTTAAATTAAAAAACCCAACAATATCACCTTGTTAGTCAGTGCATAATTTATCAGCTGAAAGACTTAGGCAGAGGTTCCTGGTAGAACAGAGGGACACGAACCATGAACTGGCATGGGAGCCACAGCTGCCTCAGCTTCCTTGGGTGCCTGTCTCACCTCCCCAAATGTAGATTTGATCTGAGTATGGGGAGGGAAGAGTAGCCTCAAAGACCGAACCCTCGTTTAGGCCTGGACCAGTCAAGCACATAGGATTCCCCTCCAGCCGCGTTTGGAGGGTCGGCATTACTTTTGCTTTCTCATTTGGCGCCGGAGTGACTGGGGAGAAAGAAATACCATATTCAGTTTTTTTTAAATGTTTAAGCATACACCTTAAAAGGGGGGCTCTTAGAGCATGTACTGCTTCCTATTTCCATCCTTGTTGATTTACCCACAACTGATTCCTGGAATCAGACCCTACAATGCAGATCTCAATCCGATGGCACATAGACACAAATGGCACACAGCCACAAACGACATACAGACAGAGCACGGAGGGTAAAGCCCTCTGACACAGGCAGGACAAGATCACACTCAGTCGCAGACCTGGCTGGTGGAGACTTAACCGTAGTGGCCCAGCTAATGTGGCTTACGACCTACTTTCTATGTTTCAGTACCACCATAGATCATATGTCTCTGTGGAAAGACAGCTTTCGCCAGTCTTACCAAGGTCTGCCCACTCGGATCTCGTAGCCTTTTTTAGGGTCTTAAGGACCCTGGCTGTGAGACCACAGACTCAGACTCAGTCAGAGGACTGACTGAGCTGACTTTTGCTTCATTTACTCCAGGACAGAGACAAATCAACAGCTGATGCACTCCTTTCAGACAGACAGACAGACAGACAGACAGACATAATAGGACAGCAATCAAACACAATTACAGAGGGGACGTGGGTTTGGAGGGAGAGGGTCGGGGCCAAAGAGCGAGGACTAAGGAAGTGGGAGAAACGTGAGGTAAAAGAGACTTGAGCCACTTAGGCGGCTCAGTAGTAAGTTGTTCTCAAGCCACAATATAGGGAACCTGGTCAGGGTGTCCTGAGTGGCCAAAGATGGCATCATGGGTTCTGAAAATGAGACGGAGATCAAAGGAGCCCTCAGGGGGCCAGCCTGTGCTGAAGGTTGGCCATTTCTGCAAACAAAATTTTTGGAGCTCTTCAAGGGTGACCACATCTCCTGAGAGAGAAGCCACCTGCTGAAAGTTTGAGCCCCAGATTGTCCAGACACCAGAAAAACCAGATGGTGAGACTGAAAAAAGAAGTATTCACCAAGCATTCCCAGGTAAACCGAGTCCAAACCAGAGGCTCCCCTTCTCCTTGGGCCATCCCGGACGAGCCCCCAAAATGTTATGCTCGGTGTGGTGTCACAAGGAAGAAGAGGAGTCTGACTGGATTTGGAGGGTCGATTTATTCAGCCACGGTTAAAACAGGCTAGCCAGGCTAGGGATGCAGTCCAACGCAAAGTTAGGAGCTGCGACCCTGAACTAGTTTCACACAGAGTTTTTAAAGGCAAAAACCACACGCAGGTGGTCGGGGATGGGGGGAGCTCATTGCCTAAGTTACAGCCAATGGGGTGCTGACAAAACCACTAGTCTGAAGTAGGAAGGTACATTATGTCTGGAACATGGCCCAACTTCGAGTTAGGAAGGTACGTTATGTTTAGAACATAGCCCAGATCAGGTAGAACATGGTGTCACTCTTGTTAGGGCTCTCTAGGGCCCTACAAGGATGACCAATTGCATTGCTGTTAAGGGGCTTCCCCAGGGAATACTTGCTCTGTTAACCATGGGCCAAGGCATAGCATCAACCTTACACATTCAGGAGCCTGATTTTGCCAGAATCTCCAAAGGAGAGCTGCTACTTAGGTGCAGACTCATATCTTCCAGCTCTTATAGATGCCTAAGTTCAATCTTTAAATTTATACTGAAAAATATTATTCTCCCAATGTTATGAACAATGTTGTCTCTTCTCTAAAGATAGAAACATATGAATCTGGATTTGAATGAAAAGTTACTTGGTGCATATGAAATCAAGATTAAAACCTCTTAGGATATACAGTCAAGTCTCTTTCCAGAAAGGTGGTTTTGACTTTGGTTGGTATGATTTTACTGATTACGTATCATTGCCCATTTTTTTTGTGTGTGGTACCGGGGAACTGAACCCCAGGGCATTCTACCTCCACGCTACACCCCCAGACCTATTTTTTTATGCTTTATTTTGAAACCGGGTCTCACGACGTTGCAGAGGGCCTCACTAGGTAGAGAGAGAGAGAGAAAGAGAGAGAGAGAGAGAGAGAGAGAGAGAAAGAGAGAGAGACAGAGCTGAGGCTGGCCACGAACCCGGATCTTCCGGTCTCCGCCTCCCAAAGTACTGGGATTACAAGCATGCACCACCATGCCCAGCTATCAGTGCCCATTTTAATATACTGTTTCCAACACTGGTTATCATTAAAATATTTTTAGTTAATTTGCAAGCAAACATTCATTCTCATTGATTTGGTTGGCATCAAATGATACTTGCAATGCTCTTTCATCCCAGTGCCACATCAGTCAACCTCATACATAGCTCTAATGAACAGGTTTTGTCTTTGTGAGACTCCACAGTAAGACAACAGAATACAAATGACCTTCGCAGCATAATCTGAGGGAGAGTTCACTGGATATCCATGAAGTTGAATTTGAAATGTTTTGCCAGAGAAAAACGTGGAAATGCTTCTGATTAACTCTAAAGCACTGGGTTGTAATCCTTCCCCAACCACACTCTCCATCTATGCTTAAAATACAAGAGCACAGAGCTTGATTTGTATTAACTTTTACACATCCACAAGAATTTTGGATATATATGTACATGGCTCATTCCTATTAGCAATAGTCATAAAAAGAAGAAATTAGGGTTTGGAAACAGAAAAGCAGAACAAAGGTTTTGATGATTAAGACTTAGGAGAGAAAGAGCAAAACAAGGCTAACAGTTTCAGAGCTAAACCTGGCATCTGTTGGGAAGCAAGAGCTGAGTTGTATAAATCTGTAAGAGGATCCTGGTGGTGTGTGTCAAGGGCTCAGTCACTAGTATCACAGAGCAGGGAGAGAGGAGGCAAAAAGTCAAAGTTATCTAATCAAAAAGGAGTTACACACTTGGATTGAAAATTAAATAGGGAAAATGATACAGGATAGCAAAATGGATTTCTAAGCATCCCTCTGATAGTACAATGAAAGGTAATAGATATTTTACCATCACATATGCATTAATTATATAATGTTAGTCATCGTTAAAACAGATTAAATGCGCTTGAAATTGAATTGGATGTATATTGTACTGATGAATGTGTAAGTTTTATAAGGGCATGCATAGGGTTTTCTGTAACCTTAGTACTCCTGTTTTTCTTGCGGTCTTAAGATTCTTAACCATGCATTTTTCTTCAACAGTGTGTTTTTAAGGAAGGGTCTCTGTATAGTAAGAGATGCTGGGATTTCCTTGGCTTTCTTCCTCCTGATATGGTTTCATGCCTGTAAGTATAATGCTTGTGAGAATCGAATCAGCACAACACTGGATGCCCCTTCCCCTCCCACCCCATGCACACATCTCTTGTATATTGTCATTTTGCAGCCATTTCAGCAGAGAATTCTCTGGCACTACCAGCCTTTTACTCTCCCACTTTTCTGACTCTTTCATCCCTGCCCTCAAACACCCTCCCCTGTCTGGATTCCCTAATCTCAAACCACCACACATTGTTAAAGAAAAAGTCCTAGCTAGGAAGTAATCGGGATACCAGAGGGACTACAGATAATGGAGGAGAAACTTCAGTGGAGCCAGGAAGGTGGTCTGGGGGTGGGGAGGATCAATGAAGAAATAACTTCCATCAACCTTATGTACATATGTGAGAATACCAATGTCAATCTCAATACCCTGTATGGGGAAGGGGGAAATGGGAAGGGAGCCCACCAAGTGCTGTGTGCATGTATGCCACTATTGCTATGAACTACATTATGATGTGAGACTACAGTGCACCAATAAAAGTATAAAAATAAAAATATCTGACTTAAAAAATAAAAAATAAAGTCTTGCAATAAGGAAGCATGTTAGTATGGTCAAGTGATTAACTTCATGAGCTTGGGCATCAAACCAATATGGCTTTAATTCAACAGTGAGTATTTATTAGTCATGTGACCTTGGGCAAGTCATTTAACCTGTCAGAGTTTCAGTTACCTTCTCTCTCATCTACTTAAAATGCTAAGCAACCTGTCAGGCATATAGTTAGTGATCGATAAACATCAACAGTTATGACAGCTACTTAATGATGATGATGTGCCAGGTATTCTGCTGGACACTGTTTTATTTCACTTAATTTCACAAGAATTCTTCAAGGTGATGGTTTCTCCATTTTACAGGTAAAGAGGTTGAGGTTGTGAAGGTAACTTACAGAGAACCACTTAAACTACTAAGTGGTGTCACTGAATCATAACCTTGAGACTCCAAAGTATGCCTTTGGTATGCATTTTGTTTTATTTTATTTTATATTATTTTATTTGTGGTACTGGGGATTGAACCCAGGGCCACTCTACCACTGAGCTACACCCCCAGCCCTATTTTTCAGTTCTTTTATTTTGAAACTGGGTCCCATTAAGTTAGTGCATGTTGGCCTTGAACCTGCGATCCTCCTGTCTCAGCCTTGCAAGTACTGGGATTATAGGCATGCATCCCTGAACTCAGCTTCAGTACACATTTTAAAAGGAACAGGAAGTTCTTTTTTAAAGGATCATTTACTTAGCTAAGCCCCAGGGACTATGCTACCTGTGTCACTTGCATCATCTTGTTAAATCCTCACAACACCCTTCTATTAATACAAATTGTAAATTACACATTCATAAGTCCAGTGAGAACTTTGGGCACAAAGGAAAATCTCTTGCTCCTCAACCAGGGTAAAGCCCTAGGGCGGCTGGTGCCACTTGGCTCTTCTGCACGCACAGTTGGCGCTGCAATTCCTACCTCTGCTTTTTTCCTGGCTTCGTTGCTAGCTTATTTGCATTTTCCCATCCTCCTCAAGCTGGAACACTTTGAATTATTGCCACGCAGATAGCAGAGCTTCATTGGTAAGACTGCAATGAGAAAGAAATGAACAAAGTCAACAGTGATGCACAATCAAAGGGTTACCAGTGTCTTCTGATTAGCATTTGTTATCTTCTTTTATTGCGGGATTCAAATTAACTCATAAATATTGGATAGTCTATGATAAATATCCATTCAAACTAAAGAGCAAAGATTCTTTTTGAGCGCCAAATAGGTTAGATATATGTATCTGCTCAGGAACATCCCACACTGGAGCTTTATTGGATGCAGTGACCAAGGGCAGACCTGTAGCCTGGCCATGAGGCTTCGAACTGAGCTTGTAATGGTTCCTATATAATTCAGGTAGAGTCTCAGTGGAAGACTATGCTGGGGTAGGAGAGAAGAGGTAGACAAAAGTCTGTTTGCAGGAGGGACTCAGGTCTGTGCAAAAGCACTCATCCAGAGGGAGAGAGGACCCAGGCTCCCATCAGCTTTGCCCAGTTGTGAAGCTTTGTTCTTGGAGTAGAAGTGCTGGGTCTAAGCATGGAGGGGTGGCTGTCCTGCCACCAAGTTTTTTCCCAAGCTCAGCCTCAACCCCATGAGACTGAGCTTTAGGGAAAGAGGAAGATGCTGTCAGCAAATACTAAAGGTGCAGTAGTGCTTAAAACAAACAAAACCCTAAATGTGTAGCCACTTTAGGACAAAGGACTATCATCAGGAGGTAGAAATGTGCTCTTCCACATTAACTCAGACTACTACCACAGCCCTGGCACCTGGACTGCCCCAGGATGATGGTGGCTGTTGGTCCTTCTGCAGGTTGGTGAAGGTGACAGAAGTGGATTATGGGAAAGCACAGTGTTTCATGGGAAAACAGAGGCATGGCAAACAGGTAGATAGGGCAGTGGTATCCACTGGACTTGGTGGTACCCATTCAAAGAAACAATGTGTGGCAGATAACATGCAGTGGCTGGCGGAACCTGTCTGTGAGCACATGTGAACACCCCTCTCCAATACTCCCAGGAATGGTTCTAAGGACTTTTCAGGAGGTTTTGTTAAGAGAAAAAAAGAGCCTGGGAAATTTAGTTCATTTTTGTAACCATAAATCCATCTGTGGGCTTGACTGCCTAAATCTATGTCTATTCTATGTCTACAAAGAATCAGCCCTCTTGTTTTTATCTTCAGTGACTTTGCCCAGATTAGCCATCATCTTTTGCCAATCTTTAAAGAGCTGGAGTTTGAGAAGAATAAAAGGAAAAACTGTTATCTCTGCAGGCATGCAGTGAATTTGTCCTGACTGCATGTGACATTTTATCCACATTGCTTGGTCACACACTCAGTTTCATTGCACAGATGTGTTCTGCCTCTGATGAAATTCTCATATCCACCTTCCTTTGAGTTAAAGGCCACCATGGCTCACCTCTGAGCCACTGTCCAGAAGGAAACTGGATTCAATTATTTTACTATTTGATTCATCAGAATTATTAGTGTAATAACAACAGCAGTGAAATGCTGACTAATATGCAAATTATCGAGATCAGGTAACTAAATCCTGCTCTTTGGGGAGTTTGTGTTTAGGTGAAACTAGAGAGCATGTTTGCAATGGAACAAACTGTTTCCCAAGTAAGTGATAACTCAGGAATCAGGAGCCAGAAATAACATGCTCCTTTCCTTTTTCCTGTCATAACGTAATTACAAGTGCAGTGATTTATGCTAATTTAAAAATTGCATGTCTTTAGGCTAATATAGTCGAGAGGGTGAATTTCAGCATCCCCTCGATTTTTATGGATGACGGATGACGGCCCAGAGAGGGGAGGTGATTTGCCTAAAGGTCACAGAGCTAGTTAGTAGATGCGCCCTAGGGTAGAAAACCCTGAGCTACATCTGACCACCACATTCTAATGTATGGGTTTTTTGTACTGTTCTTCACTGCAAGGTTCTGAGCAAGTCAATGACAGAGAGCAATAGGTATGTACCACATTTAAGTGACTGGTGTATGATTTGAAACCACTTAATATTTCCCTAAATACAAGCTCAATAAGGTGAGAAGCAATGCTTCCTCTGTTGTATCTTCACTCACTGCTAAGCACATGATAAGGTTTGTTGTGATATTTTATTAAGAAAATCTCATACATACACAGTAGTTCTCCTTTATCCATGGGGATATGTTCTAAAATTCCCAGCGGATGCCTAAAACTGCGAATAGTACCAAACCCCCTATGCATAATATTCATTCTCTCTCTCTCTCTCTCTCTCTCTCTCTCTCTCTCCCCCTTCTTCCTTTTCTTTCAGTACTGGGGTTTAAATCCAGGGACATTGTGCCTCTGATATACCTCTGAGTTATACTCCCAGCTCTATTTTATTTTTTATTTTGAAACGGGGTCTCACTAAGTTACCACATACACTGGTCTTGAACCTGTGATCTTCTTGTCTCAACCTACCAAGTGCTGGAATTATAGGTGTGCACCAACACACCTGGCTCATAGTATATTTTTTCTTATAGGTGCATACCTATGAAAAATCTAATTTATAAATTAGGCACAGTGAGAAATTAACAACAATAATTGATAATAAAATGGAACTTTTTTCTTTACAATTTCATGAAGAATTCATTCTTACCAGAAATCTGAGCAACCTCAGTAATTATTTTTTCTTTCTTTATTGAGAACTTTCACCTTTAGATTAAAGGAAGTACATTGTGGCTTCCCTTTGCCATATTCAAATTGTCAGCATCATTGCTGTTATGTTTTCATGCCATTATTAAGTAAAATAAGGGTAACTTGTACACAAGTACTGTGACATAATAACAGTTGATCTGATAACCAAGATTGCTCTAAGTGACAAATGGAATGGTAGTGTGTACTGCATGGATACTCTAGACAAAGAGATGATTCACATCCCAAGTGGGACAGAGAAGGAAAAAGCAAGATTTTATCATGCTACTCAGAACAGTATGCAACTCAAGACCTAGGAGTTGTTTGTTTCTGGAATTCCATTTAATATTTTTAGGATGATCCCTGTTGATTACTATGAGTAACTAAAGCCATGGAAAGGGGAAACACAAATGGTATGTGGACTCCTGTAGCACATTTTAATTGCCTCCTGTTTACCCTGCTGGCAAGGAAGGGATCCTTATCCTAGGATTGCAGGTTCAAGGCCAGCCTCAGCAACTTAGTGAGACTCTGTTTCAAAACAAAAAATAAAAAGGGCTGTGGGTGTATCTCAGTGTAGAATGTCCCTGGGTTCATCCCTCAGTACCCTCCCACACACAAAAGACTGAATAATATTACGTTGTGTGTTTACACTACATTTTCTTTATCCATCCATCAGTTTATGGACACTGGGGTTGATTCCATAACTTGACTGTGGTGGAACAGTGCCACAGTGAAGGTGGGGGTCCAGATAGCTCTTTTACAAACTGATTACAAACCTTTTGGGCCAATATCCAGAAGAAGGATTCCTTTTTCTGGAAGTATCATATGGTAGAAGTATCATATGGTAGTTCTATTTTGAGCTTTTTGAAGAACCTCCATATTGTTTTTCATAATGTCTATACTAATTTACACACCCACTACAGTGTGCAAGGGTTTCCTTTTCTCCAAATCCTTCCCAACACTTACCTCTCATCTTTTTGATAAAAGCCATTCTGACTAGTGTGAGGTGATATCACATTGTGATTTTAATTTGCATTCCCCAATCACTAGTGATGCTGGGTATTTTTTCTTGTATCTGTTGGCCATCTGATGTCTTGTTTGGTGTAAGGCTTCTTTCGCTCAGCATGATGTCCTCCAGGCTCATTCATTCTGTTGCACCTATCAGCTGTGTGCTCCTTTTTATTGATACACAATAGTGTATCATGCTTATATGTTCTTCTGCTGATAGGCATTGGACTTCTATGGACATTTGAGTTGAAGTCTTTCCATGGACGTGTTTTCATTTATCTTGGGTAAAACCTAAGAGTTTATTATATGGTAGATGTACATCTAGTTTCACAAAATACTTCCAGCATAAGGGCTTGGGGTATAGCTTAGAGAGAGAGTGCTGGCCTTGCATGCACAAGGTCCTGAGTTCAATGCCCAGCTACATAAATAAATAAAAAGCCTGTCAGTGTCAGCCTTTTGTCAAAGTAGTGGTTGTACCATTTTATACTTCCACCAACAAAGTAGCCCCAAATTCTCACCAATGTTTGGAGTTTTCAGTCTTTGCATAATTTTGAAATTAAAGTTTGAAGGTTGAATATGTGCCTGTGGTTCTTCCACGACAGCAAGCACCACGATTTTTGTAGAAAGCTGTCCCATAATTGTCAAGTTGTCATCATTCTTCAGGTCAAGGCCCTTGTGGCATTGATTCCATTTTCTTTGACATTTAAGAACTATGACATCCCTGGTCCCTGGTAAAGTTGCTTGAGAGATTAGCAATCAGATTTCAGGTAAATGAGGAGAGAGACCAGTAGCACAGTGGAATGTCATTGGGGGAGGGATATGGGTGGGGAGAAAAAGGAGGATAGATGAAGGAAGTAGTTGAAATAATGCTCTGTCCATATATGAAGGTATCACTACCAATCTCACTAACACGTACAGGAGTGTAGTGGGGAGTACAGTGGGATTAGGAGAGAAACACACCAAGTGCTGTGTGCAAGTATGTTTGTAGCACTTTGAACCTCACTATGATATATAGTTGCAATGTACCAATAAAAGTATATTTAAAAAATTAGCAATCAGAAGCTGTATTGTTAGAAGCCCTGCCATTCAGAGGCCACAGTTATGCTTCCTGACACTTTGTGAAGGGTGCTTTCTGCATTGGCTAATGACCTGCTGATGACTGGTGACATGCTCCCTTAATGGTGGTCTACTGATGGGAGAGCCTGTGAACTTTCAGGGATCTGGAAAAGCTGGTACAAAAGCGCAGCTATGGCTTCCTTCTGTGGGGCTCATGGAACTGTTCCTTTTTCCCTTCCTCTCACTGAGGAAGAGACTTTTGGAAATAAGAAATTGTGTGTGTGTGTGTGTGTGTGTGTGTGTGTGTGTGTGTCTGTGTGTTGGGGGGATTTGAAATGCTGCTATACTAGTTGAGAGAAAAGTCTCTGTAGTCCTCTCTTCCATTAACAGGAAACACTGGTGGGATTAGTGCTAAAAGAGATAAAGCAAGGTGAGAAAGAAAGTAGGCCCTGGACTCAAGCGTGGAGGTGTTTCTCAGGAATTAGTATGACTGGGGGCAGGGAACAAGGACCTATGGCTCAAGTGAGTGTTCTCTGAGGATGGGACAAAGAGGGAGGAGAATTCCAGGTGCCTGTGTTCAAGTGTGTTCAGTGTTTCCTGTCGCTAAGATGAGCAGGGACAGCGAGGAATTAGCTGTAATATCTCCTGTCAAAGAACATGTAGGACAGATGTATGGCAGTGATAATTACCAAAAGTAGGGGGTTAGCTGGGCATAGTGGCTCATGGTTGTAATCTCAGTACTTGGAAGGTTGAGACAGAAGGATCACAAGTTCAAAGCCAGCATCAGCAACTTAGCGAGACCCTCAGCAATTTAGTGACACCCTGTTTCAAAATAAAAAGGGCTGGGGGTGTAGCTTGGAGGGAAGGGGAAGTAGAATGTCCCTGGGTTCAGTTCCCACAACAACAACAACAACAAAGTAGGGAGTAAATAACATGTGGAATCTGCTCTTGTTCTTCATGGGAGGGAGAAATTACTCCATTTTAATAGGCAGGAGCAATTCTAAAGAGAGAAGATAAGAGATCAGAGGCCGTGATCCCACAATAAGTGGTCCTAATCCTCGGAGCAGTAGGAGATGGAAAGGCAGAGGTACTGCACTTTGGAGATGTGAAAGCAAATGAGAGGACTTGTGTTTAACTCATTCCGCAATGGTGAGCCAAGGAAAATCAGTGTCCTGTAAACTGGCTTGGAAAGAAGACTCGGATTTCTAGCAGTCCTGATAGCAGAAGACACTGGCGATTCCAGCTGGGCGGCCAGTTACAAGTTGACTCCAGCATATCAGGCAAAAGGGAGGCATCAGCTGAAAGGCTAAAGAGGCTAGAAAAAGGGGATGATGGGAGAGATACCAAGGACAAAAGTCCCCAGAGCTCACTTGTCACCAGAGGGCAGAGACACACAGCATCTTCCCAAAAGCATGGACATGCTCAGTCAGCAGAGCTGCTCTGTCCCTGTGGCTGCACGGTGAGAGACAGTGGGTGACTAGACGGCACAGCCAACCTCCATCCCTCCAGACTCAAAACACTGCTGCTGATGGACAGCGGGCACACCTGCTGCTCCCATTCTCTGTGTGTGCACAGGTGAGAGAAAGGAAGGTTGGATGGGCAAGAAGGCTGTGAGCCATCTTCCCTCCACTTCTCTCTGTGTCTTCCCATGCTTCGTGCTTCTTGCTTATTCAATCCCTTCTCTTCCTGGAGGGCAAGGGGTCATGTAACTGGCCCTTCCCCCAAGGCTTCCCATGGCACTGGGTAAAACCTCTGGCCTCTAAGGCCCTGAACACTCTGACCTCCAGCTGCCACCTGTCTACTGTCCTGTGCTTGCTCACCACCTGGGGTCACACTAATTTCTGAGAATGTGCTAAGCACTCCCCCACTACATTCCCTCCCTGGAACTTGGAATATACTTTTCCCTCCCCCCAGCCACATCTGACTCATCCCTTAGGCTTGGGGTATCTGCCCTGCCCTTCCCCCCAACTTCTCTCAAAGCACCTTTTATTTTTTCCCCCAACATTTATCACTATTTGTATTTATTTACCTATCTGCATTTCAGACTCTTTTGAAAAAGGGCCTGGGCTTGCTGGAGAGAGAAGACAGTGACCACCTTGCTGGGAGTGGCTGAGTTCTCTCACAAGCCCTAGTTGATCCTTCTCCACCGTGGTTCTACCCGTGAAGGTATAAAATATTTTCCTGGCCCCGATAAGTAGGAGAGGTTTCCCAGAAGCACTGGCAGGTGTAAATCAGAGATAAGTAAGTGGTATTTTATCTTTACTGTAGTTTCAGAGGAGCTGCGTGTATTCCACAGTCCTAGTTAGCACAGACTTTGGAAGATAACAACAGTCTATTTTTAGAAGAGCCCTTCATATTACAATAGCAGTTACAAAGTGGCAGCTTCAACAGCAGAAGGGATTGGTATAAATAGTCTCAGACAGAGTACCATGCTATTATAACTAAATGTATTCCCTTCAAGGACCCAGCAGTGAAGGACATGCAAAACTGGGAGCCTAGCACGTAGGTGTGTGTGCACACAAACTTGACTGATGCTGTATTTTGGAACTGTGAAATTCATGGGTCCAACTTTGGATTTGTATTTGAACTGATGCATTTTCTGTATTCACTTGTGTTGCCAACACTGGTCATGAAAATTGCTGAGATGGAGCAAGCCCACCCATGCCAGGTAAACCAGCTGAAGCTCAGGTTTATTGGAGCAGTAGCCTACAACCTTGCTGCACATTAGAGTCACTTGGGCTTTTTGAAAACCCCCATGCACAGCCCCCTCTCCAGATCAACTTTTCAGAATCTTCAGGATGAGACCCAAAGAACGCTACTTTTTAAAGCTCCCCAGGTGACCATAGTGAGAACCCCTGTGTAAGTTTTTGAGACTCAGAGGAGTGTCCTGAGTTAGGTATTTTCAAACATGAATGAAGGCCTCCTTGCCAGGACAGAGTTCATTAAGTACAGGACAGGGAGGGGAGCTGACACCTGCTAAGCTCCTGCTGAGAGGCAGTAGCCCGGCATGGTAGCAAAGAGCATCAGCTCTGCACTGCAAATCCTGCAAATCCTGCAAATCCTGCTTTTACCACTCGCCAGCTTTGCAACCGCTGGTGACTGACTTATCCTCCGCTGTATTTCTGCCTTGCTGCAAAGCAGAAGTGGAGCCCCCAAGTAATCCTGTATCTGCCCACATGGTGCCTGGAGGAAGGCCAGGAGCTGGCGAGCAGCCTGCTCAGGAATGCAATGAGCCCTAGTGGGACCAAATCTCTAGAGAACAAAAATCAGAGCACATGGACTTACCACCTAGGGAATCAGGGGCCTGGGGTTATGCCTCTGAATTAAAGTTCTGATTGGACTAGAATTCATTGCCTGCACTGAATGCCTGAACTGCTCGGGTGCCCAGAGGCAGGATCGTATGTGAAATTATGAAATAAGGTTTCATTTTTTAATGCATCCACTTTTTGTGCAATCTATACATAGGATCTTAGCATATAGAAGGTTCTCTCCCTTCCCTACCACCCTGGATTATTCTTCATACTATAAGTAATGGTGAGACCCAATTCTACGATTCATGTCATCATAATACACTCTAAAGCCACTGAGATTCTACCACATTGATCCCTTGACAACTAGGACACAAACACTGAGTAACTCATAGAGGTAGAAAGGCAAATCCATCCTACAGATGGTCCAAAGACTGGTAGGTGAGATGTCCCCTTATATTCCTGTTCCCGGGAGGTTACTGAGATCCTGGCTGCTGCGGTAAGGCAGTCTCTGATTCCCAGGGCTGTCTCTTTCACCTAATACACTTTTTACTAGTGAATGTGAAGTGGGTTCAGTGAGAAGAGGGAGGGAGGAAGGGCAGGTACCACTGCCATGACCATGCGTGTGTACGGGGATGCTGGGGATAGCTGGGTGTGGCAGGTATAAGTAGAATCTGCCAGTGTCTCCGCACATTCATGGTACTTCAGACTAAAAAGAATAGGCTGGCTGTGGAGCTGAATGCAAAGCATTACCCAAAGACATGCATTGAACTCCAGCTATGTGTATGGTCTTGAGCCAGCCACATAACCCATCGTTTGTATCATGAAAAGGTAAAGGGACTTGACTTAGAATCCTGCATGCCAGGGCTACACTTCCCTTTCCCCCTCTTCCCTCTTTCCTATGTTTTTCTCTCAGCCTATTTCTACAGGAATTCCACTTTAGGAGGACTTGCTTGGACTTTAGGGATAAGTCTGATTTTAGATCACCCTTGGGAAATGATACTACTGGCAAGAAATATCTTATGATAAAGAGAGGAGAAGGTTCCATTCACCGAAAAATATTTATTTTCTGAATAGCTACCACTTATTTCATCTTTACTATGGGTCAAATCAACTGCTTGGTGATTTACTAGGATTATCTCTTTTAAGACTAATGAAGTAACTCTTCGTGTGGTAGACAGCTATGGATTTTGGGCCCTGTATTAGCTCCTGCTCCTCCTTTTGGTAGAAGCACTCCACTTTCCCTTCCAAGACAAGTCTATCCTATTCTTGGTCATGTAGTACATGTGAAGTTGATGCATCCTTAGCTCCAATAGGTCACGTGACCAAGGCCTGTACAATCAAACATTGCATTTCTCTAGTTACAGTGACTGGTGAGGGATGGTCAGTTGACCTAGTCAAAGAGAATGACTTACAAGGAGATGTTTTCTGAGATTGCACAGAGAGAGGAGAGGTACGAGCATTTGTTCTCTCCCACTGGAAGTTAACCTGGGAAAATATACATATGGGTACAACTATTGACAGCTGCTACCTAGACTAGAGAATCAAGTCTACAGGGAGGGGAACAGAGCCAAGGTGGAGACTGAGTGGGTTCAGATAACCTCATGTGAATTCCTAGATTCGTCACTGTCTGAGCTCTGTCCTGGAGCTTATTAGAAGTCAATATATTCCTATGTATTATCTACATGTGTAGGTGAATGTGGATATATATTTTGCAGATCGAGTTGAATTTTGTGACATTCACAACCAGAGATTCTCACTGAACTTAGTAGCTTCCTTTTGAGGATGAGGAAATGGAGGCTCAACAGAACTAAGCAATAACACTAAATTCCAACTGCTCTGAAACTGTGCACACAGGATTCAAATGCAAGTTTGTTTGACTCTACAGTCCATAGTCAGCCTGTTTCCTTCACCTCTTTTCCTTAAGAGAAAAAAGAATTCTGATGTGCTATAGATCACTGATAAATCTAAGAGATCAGCCACTGATTCTTTAGCACTAGTTTCCCTTAGAAAGGTGGCCCAAGTTTTTCCCATGAGTGGTCAATCTGAAGTCTATAGGTACGCAGCTACCTGCTTCTCAAAACTGGTATCATTGGTGAGTTGTGTAGATCCAAACTTGTCCATAAACAAATATTTATTAAAATGCAAATATTTGTTAATTAACACTACAAAGCTATGACGCAGAATGTTAACATGACCACCATTTCTCTCCTAGTAAATGGGCAATTGGGGAAAGAAGCATTTGGCTGGCTAGCAGAAAGTTAGGGTAAGAAAAATTAGATGATGCCTTCACCCAGTGGCACCTGGCTGATAACTGTGTTCCTCAACACGAGGGGTGATGGAAACTACCTGCATCACAATCAGCAGAGGAATCTCTCAAGTAGCCATCTTTCTGTGCTTCCCCCATCACTACTGAATCTAAACCCTTGGGTTGGGCACCAGGAATGTGACTTTTAACAAACTTCACTAGAGACTGAGAATCCCCACAACTAGAATTGAAATGCAGATTCAGACAGTCTGACCAGCAACTCTTTCCCTTGGAAAAAATGTCAATCAAAGTAATCTGAATATGGGCCATAGGTAAATGTGAATTAAGCTTGCATGGAGGCTTGTACTTTTGCTAGTGATCCTTCATCATGCCCCTGCTCCTTGATTGGATTTTAGTAGAATTAAACATGAACACTTAAAGTGATGTGATTATCTTCAGCTTCAATTATCATCACCAGTAGATTCAAACCTGATACCTCGACACCTGGCAATAGAAGATTATAAAAGTGTGGCAGTGGGCACATGAATTGGCCCTATTGATTGTTTGGGTAGAATTATTTTTACACTTTTATTGGTGCATGATAGTATCGCATCATAATGTAGTTCATAGTGATAGAGTCATTTTTTAATTGAAAGTTTTAGTAAATCACGGGGTTGGATACCTAGAGTTTTAGAGTAGTGGAAGAGTATAAGCTCTGAAAGATCTGAGTTATTTCAAGGAGAAAACTATCATCTATTTGATGTTTATAGGCATCAAATCTACTTGTGTGTAGAAGGAGAAATAATAACTTTATAAATGTTATTTAAAGCATAGCATTGCTAAACTGAAAAAAGTCAGTAAGAAAACTTTAAGGACATAGTGGGTGCCCAAAATGATAGGAAAAGCAGGGCTGTGTTTGTATGTGAGAACAAGACTGTTCATGCTCTCAGAACCCATTGTTTGGAAGGGGATTTCAGCATGACAGTGTGAGGAGTTCCAGTGACCTGCTTCCTGGTGAAACTGTTGAAAGGCATTAAAATAAAACTATTGAAATGGAATGGAAATGGCTCTACATACACACAACAAATAAAATATTTACTCAAGAAAAACTATAAAACTTTGGTAAGAAAAACTAGATCATCTGGGTGTGGTGGCGCATGTCTGTAATCCCAGTACTTGGGAAGCTGAGACAGTGAGGATCGCAGGTTCAAAGCCAGACTCAGCAACATATCATGACCCTCAGTAACTTAGCGAGCCCCTATTTCAAAATAAAACATAAAAAGGGCTGGGTGTAGCTCAAAGGATAAATGCCCTGTGTTCAATCCCCGGTACAAAAAAAAAAAAAGAAGAAAAAAGAAAAGAAAAGAAAAGATAAAGGAAGAAAGGAAAAGGAAAGAAAAGAAAATAATAGCTCTCCATTATTTGAACATGGATCATTCCCTCCCTCCTCACTCCATATTTGTGGCAGCAAAGAACACAGGGCTCCCTCCCCCCCAAGCTCTCAGAGGGATTTCTTTCTATGAAGAGCAGGAATTTATCCAGCATTTCTCATTATTCCCCAGTTACCTGTTACTGAGGCTATGTCCTAGTTGCCTGCAGTCCAGAGATGGAGGATCCCTTTTTCTACCCAGCCCCCACTGCAGAACAGAGGCTCCATGTTGGGCACAGCCTTCTGAGAAGCCTTGCCTGGCTGTGTGGTGATGGTTCTATGCCAGGACAGGTCAGCTGAGGGGGCCTCAGGCTGTTCACCCTTCCCACCCCACCTGAGCACTCACCTCCCAGAAGTGTCACTCAGAAAGAAGCTTGTCATTGTCCCCACCTCAGCTCTAGAACCCTGGCTAAGGGATTTTGCTTATGGGGGAAGCCAGCCATAAAACTGACAACTCCTAATAACTTCCCAAAGGAACTGACTTCATTTGCACAGAGAGTGGAAATGTTCAAAGGTGCTCTCAAGAACAGTGGAAATTGTGAAGAAAGACACTCGGAGGGACATTCATGGATCTAATGAAGCTACAGCCTAGACCATAAGCTTGCTAGTTTGTAGTAGGAAAATGGGAATAAAACAGCTCAGAGGAGCCCTCCGGGAGTCAGAACAAACATCAAACACCAACCAAAGAAATTATTCTTTCCATGGAGCCACAATTTGACTGGATTAGTTTATAGAGCAATTTATGCTCATCGTTGAAAATTATAGAGCAAACAGTGGAGTTAACGCTGGGATGTGATCAGGGAAAGGGAACCCAGTACCACTGTTATCCCAGGGTAATGCGGCCATATCCCAAATCATGCCTCTTATCATAGGCATAACATTGTTGTGGGAGTAGTAGACCTCACTAAAATAATCCAATCATTCATTAAAATCAGGTAACTTTAACAATTCATAGGAGGGACACCAGTACTCAGAGCTGCTACAATGAAAAAAAAAATAAAGTAGACACCAATACAAATTGCCTGTGAGAGACCAGATGTAGGATTTAGGAGAAAAATGCCTCAAAATAACTTTTATAAATATGCTCACTAAAGAAAAGGAAAGCATGATTTAAAAAGGAAGACAGGGTGGCAATATTATGTCAAATAGAAAATAAAGAGATATAAATTATAAAAAACAAGTAAAATTATGGAGTTGAAAAGCATAATAACTGAAATAAAAATTTCACTATGGAGACACAATAGCAGATTTTAACTGGCAGAAGCAGGAATTAGCAAGTTTGAAGATAGTCCAGTAGGAATTATGTAAGCCAAAGAGCAGAGCAAAGAAGAAATGGGAACAACAATAACAACAAGAATGCAGCCTGAAAATCCTGAAAGGAACAGGAGAAAAATCACTCATCACTTACAAAGGAATTCCCATAAAATTAACAGCAGAAACAATGGAGGCCAGCCGGCAGTGGGATAGCATTCAAAATCCCCCAAAGGGGAAAAAAAACACCAAGAACCCTCCTTCAACAATGCTATCTTTGAAAAATGAAGGTAAATAAAGACTTTACAAGACAAAGAAAAGCAAAGAGAGTCTGTTGCTAACATACCTGCCTTATAGGAAATAGCAAAAGAAAGACCGGGCGTGGTGGCGCACGCTTGTAATACCAGTACTTGTAAGGCTGAGACGGAGGATCCGGGTTCGTGGCCAGCCTCAGCTCCTTAGTGAGGCCCTCCGCAACTTCGTGAGACCCGGTTTCAAAATAAAGAATAAAAAAAATAGGGCTGGGGGTGTAGCTCGGAGGTAGAATGCCCCTGGGTTCAATCCCTGGTACCACACACACACACACAAAAGAAATAGCAAAAGAAGCTCTTCAGATTGAAAAGATGTGATCCCAGATAGTAAGTCAAAGCCAAATAACAAAGGGAAAGAAAGACACCAGTGCCAGTAATATTATGTAATTATAAAAACCAGTAGTATAAATGTGTATTTTTCTCCTGTCTTCTGCTAGCTGATTTAAAAAGCAATTATATAAAATAATTTATATGTAATATAATATTAGAACTGAAACATACAGAAATGCACTACATTTGCCAATAACAACACAAAGGAGGTGGGTGGGAGCAAAGCTACACTGGCTGAAGAAATTCTTACAGATGGTAAAGTAATAATAATATTACAAAACGAGGAGGAAGAGAAGAGAACTAGATAGGAGTCTCTCCTCCCACACACCCTTCACTGGAAGTAAGTCAATACAAATTTGAGGCTGAGTCTGATAATTAAGATATATATGGCAAACCCTAGAGTGATCACTATAGATATAACTGAAAAAGATAGTAAAAGTAGGACTGGGGAGGGGGTATAGCTCAGTGGTAGAGCATTTGCCTAGCAATGTGAGCAGCCCTGGGTTTGATCCTCAGCACCACCAAAAAAAAAAAAAAAAAAAAAGAAAAGAAAAGAAGAAAAGAAAGAAGGAAGAGATATAGATATATGTGTGCATGCATATGGGGGAGGAGAGTGAAGTTAAGACATTAAAATGCTATTTTTAACTTATAATGTGGGAGTAATAAGACCTTAAAATTCTAAAACATTCAAAAAAGATAAAGAGTATCATGGATTGTAAGTACTACTGGACTTTTCTTTAGACAGGAGGAGGCTGGGACTTCTCTTATTGTGGCTGAGTTTCTCCCAATAAACAGGTTTCAAAGGTGACAGTATTTTCAAAGTTCCTCTACAGTGAGTGCCCTTTTATCTTGTGCTGTGAAATCATCTTATTTTTACGTAAATAATGCCAATTCAGAGACTGACTTATAGTTTTACTTACAGTGTTTCTAGAGGTTAAATGTACAAAGGAAGATGCTGTATTTATATTAGTAACTGGTATAATCAATCATCTTAACCTGTTTAACCTGCGAGATTTTAGATTTATTGGATGACAGTGTTTTCCCTTCTTTTTCTTCTAAAACAAGGTTGCTCACCTCATTGGCATTAGCAGAAAGTTCCTATCACTGAGGACACTGATGAAAGCTAAATGCCTATCCCGATACTGTTCCTGTCTAATATGCATTTGTATTTCTTAAAAGATTGAGAACTGCATAATTAGCTGACTATATTTAGTACTGAGTAGTAGTTACTGACATCAGTATCATACAATTTTAAAAGTAATGATTGTTTCTTCCACAACTATACAGGCAAATACATCACTTTTTAAAAATATGATCATTTGGGGAAGAGGCTGAAAGTAAAATATAAAAACCATATGCAAAAAGTTAGAACAAAATGCTGGGAAAATATCAAGTAAGACTTAAAGGATTTGGCAGATGGAATGCGGCCCGAAATAGAAAAAAACGATGGTAGAAACATGCCTATCATATTTTACTACTTTATAATTTTAATATAATTCCCCAAATCCTGATTTTAGGAGATATTTTAAAGTTTTTTTTTTTTTGTGGTACCGGGGATTGAACCCAGGGGCGTTCGTTCTACCTCTGCGCTACACCCCCGGCCCTATTTTTTTATACTATATTTTGAAACCGGGTCTCACGAAGTTGCAGAGGGCCTCACTAAGGAGAGAGAGAGAGAGAGAGAGAGAGAGAGAAAGAGAGAGAGAGAGAGAAGGAGAGAGAGAGAGCTGAGGCTGGCCGCGAACCCGGATCCTCTGGTCTCCGCCTCCCAAAGTACTGGGATTACAAGCGTGCACCACCACGCCCGGCTTAAAGTATTTTTAAAACTCATATATGAAAAAGAAATCAGTGAGTGCAAAGAAAGGGAGTTTACAAAAGAATAGTGAACCATAAAAAAGGAACAAAATTATGTCATTTGCAGGAAAATGGGTGAGACTAGAGAATATTATGCAGACACTAGCTAGTCTCAGAAAGTGAAGGGTTGTGTTTCCTCTCATATGGTGAAGCTAGAGAGAAATCGGGAAACAAAACAGATGTTAGATAAATGAGGAGAGATTCCAGTAAAATAGTGGAAGGAGATTTAGCAACTTCTTCCTGAGGAAATAGTCTTGAGTGGGCTCATAGATGTACCTAGAAATCTGTTTATCACTTCAAAGTTCATAAAAATATCAGAAACAAGCCACATATTCAAAGGTAAGAGGTTGGTTAAATAAGGATATCATTCCAAGGCAGAATATTATGGGACCATCAGATTTTTCTGTTTTATATATTTAGCTTTTTCATTCTTGGGATTGAACCCAGGGGCATTCTACATCCAAGCTACATCCCCAGCCCTATTTTATTTTTTTTATTCTGAAACCGGGTCTCGCTGAGTTGCTGGGAGGGGGGGCTCACTAAGTTCCTGAGGCTGGCCTCATACTTGTGATCTGCCTGTCTCTGCCTCCCAAGTACTGGGATTATGGGCATGCACTATTGCACCCAGCTTCTCTTCATTTTTTTAAGGTAACTTTTTTAAGGTTGCAGGACTGAGTAAGAAGCTGAGGCCAGAGTCAAACCTTATCTGTCATGTTCTGAAGCATGAGCTGTCTACCTCTTTGTCATATCACTAGGTAAACTAGGGGAAGGGGTGTAGGGTCATGATCTATGGCTGAGGGGCAGAGCCAGAGAAGGTACAGTATCTGTGTCCTACACTCCTCCTAGGACAATGTGCACAAGAGGGAAGCTGACCATGAAAGATGGAGTCATGGAAGGTAGGAGCAATATGTGCACCCGTGCCTGTGTATGTCTGTGTCTATGCATGTAAGAGCACTGTGCCTGTTTCACTTGAACTCGGATCTCAGAAGGGGAAGAAAATTCAATTGTAACTAAGTTTCTCAAATTCCCTGTGTAATAGTTTGCATCTGCAGCATCTCCCAAAGTCCCATTGTGAAATGCTTGGTCACAAACCTGTGGCACTATTGATAGGTGGTAGAACTCTTAGGAGATAGAGCCTACTTGGAGGAAGTTAGGTCAGTGGGTGTATTCTCAAAGGGAATATTGGAAGTCCAACTCCTTTATCTATCTATCTATCATCTATCTATCTATTAACTATCTATCATCTATCTATCTATCTATCATCATCATCATCATCATCTGTCTATCATCATCTATCATCTATCATCATCTATCATCTATCTATTATCTATGTATCTATCATCTATCTATATCTATCATCTTCTATCTATCATCTATCATCTATCTTTGCTTCCCAGGTGCCATGAGGTGAGCAGTTCCTCTGCCACCCACTCCCTGCCATGATGTTCCTGTCTCACCTCAGGCCTCAAAGCAATGGAGACAACCAGTCAGGGACTGAAACCATGAGCCAACATAAATCTTTCCTCCTTTTAAGTTGATTTTCTCAGGTGTTGTGACATAGTCACAGAAAGTTGACTAATACACTATGGGAGTGTCTTCCATTTTAAGCATCCAGGTTTGGAACACTTGGCTCCTGATTCATAGAGTCACGAGACTGTCACCCTATGACCATGAGTTTTCTCATGTTCTCCTGTAAATTCCCCCCCCAAGACCTGTCACTTTAAATTATCTGGGCCTAAGAGGAATGGACATGTAAGCTTGAGTGAGTTTTGCACTTGGGTGGGCTCTGCCTGATTGCCTGGGAACATTACCTTATAGGAGGGTTTTCCTTTGAGGGGTTTTCATTTAGACTGTTTAGCCTGGGAGCAACTTAAGTATGGGAATCATCATGGTGCCTTGCTATAAAACCTTAACAGATGATATAGGATTGATCTTCCAAGTTTCTTTGTATGAATATCACACCTTGATATTCTATGATTTATAGACATGTCTTTCCAAATTTCCTGAAAAATTCTCAAAACTAGTCCAGGTAGTATGCATAGGAAAACTCTATAATAAGCCTTCATATTTTAAGATGGAAAAGCTTTCTTTTTATGGTCTCGTGATGGCTATGTAGGGGTTAAGATCCTTAATGGTTATCATATTTACTGCTGGAGAACTTGCTTGCCCTAATTCTGAGATGTGCACGGCATACCTAGTGTCTCTCAGGCTGGATGGACTTTCTGCTGAAGAAGCAATTGCACATTTTTGCTATTGCATTTACTTGACCTTCGGTTCCCAAAGCCAGCAAAATATTTTAGGAGGGATTATATGCCCATCTTCATTCCATAACTCATCAATTTTCTAATCAATAAAGAGTTTAGGAAAAGCAGTTCACTAAAGAGTAAAAGCCAATAAATGTGTGAAAGTGTTCAACAACACGTAAATCCAAGGAAGATTGAGATACCATCTTCATCATTCAAACTGACACACATTTTTAAATGAAAATACCTCATTTGGCAATGGTGAAGTACCACCAGCATTCTTTTGGCAGTAGTATAAATTAATCTAGAATTTCTGATGGAAATTTGGCAAGATGTAACAAAAGCTCGAAAGAAAATGTGAATATCCTTCGACCCAAAACTTCTGCATCTGGATGCTTTTTATAAGAACATAATAGCTATATACAAAGATACATATTTCAAGATCTTTATAGAAATGTCAGAATATTTAAGAAGTGGGAATAAATTTCAAACAATCAATGAAGTCAACTTTGTCACCATATGGCTATTAATTAAATAGAATAATCTTTACTGATGTACAAAATAGTCACAATATATCACTTAGAAAAATGGGCTATAAAATATTATGTATGCTATTATCTCATTTGATTTTTTATAATGCAGTGTGTGTGTGTGTGTGTGTGTGTGTGTGTGTGTGTGAGAGAGAGAGAGAGAGAGAGAGAGAGAGAGAGAGAGAAAGAGAAAGAATAGAAAGTGTAGGGGAGAAACCGACTGGAAAAACATATCCGTCAGCATTCTTGAAGCCATAATCTAAAGATCTAACCACATAACTTAGAGGAAAGGAGATTTATTTTCTTACAGTTTGGGGTTCAGTCCATGTGAAGCTGGGGACCGGATCTCAGGGCATGGCGGAGGGAGAGCACATGGGCTGTGTTCATAACATGGATGCTGGAAGCAAGAGAGACAGAGAGAAAGCAAGGGGAGGAGGAACCCTTTATATAATCCTCAAGGCTGTACCCCCAGGAACCCACCTCCAGCCACACCCTACGGGCCTACCAGGTACCACCCAGGTAAATCCATTACAATGGATTTATCCATTTCTGGGATCACAACCCTCATGACTCAATTACATCAGCTCCAAACATTAAGTGAGCTCTTTAGGGGACATTTTATATCTGATTATAACAAGTACCTATGGTACATTCCACACAATGGTATTAGGAGTTAAGAACTGGCTGAGGAGCTAGGTACAGGTGCCACATACCTATAACCACAGTACTTGGTAGGCTGAGGCAGGAGGATCACTAGTTCAAGGCCAGCCTGTACCATTTAGTGAGTCACTGTTTCAAAATAAAAAATAGAAAGGCGTGGGGATATAGCTCAGTCACAAAACACCCCTGGTTTAATCCCCAAGTACAGTACTCGGGATGGGCAATGGGGAGTGAGAAGAACCAACTGAGGACAAATATAAGGCCCCAAATGTTATTTTATGGCACAATTTTCTGTGTGAAAATAACATTGTGCCATGACTTCTGTGAAGCAGTCAATGTTTTGTAGAAAGCTGATATTTAATTTCCTGCAATTGTAAACTCAAATATAGATTCATGTGACACCCAATGTCAGGGTCTCCATCAATAATAGTGTATAAGACTGGCCAACCCTGTCTCTTAAGTCCTTCGTGTCCATAAGAGCTACATTGCAATGGTTACTTAATATGTCTTGAGCTCAGCGTCAAGCACTTTCTGGTATAAATTTATATAATCCTTTCACTAACCCTATAACCTAGGTACAATCCATCTCCATAAAAGCTTGAGAGAAGTCAGGAGGCCAGCCCAGGTCACAGAGTGGTCAGTGCCAGAGCAAGGACTGAAATCCAGCCCCATGTGGCTCTCTACCGTTGGACCTCACCCCTCTGTCACACAGCCTCCCACCCACATCAGAGTGCAAGCCTCCTTCCACGAAATCTCTTTGGCCCTTCAACTCCACTACCCTCCCAAAGCACACCTCTTTGCTTCTCTTTCTAGTCAACTGAACGCCAACTGAGTACTTCATTCTTGATAATCTGCTGAATATCTGGTGATCAAAGAAGAAAGGGAATACATTTGCCCAAACTTCTTTAGGTATGTGTTTAGAAGAACATGCATCTTGGAACTAGAAAAGAGGCCCAGCGAAGCTAATGTGTTTTGCATAAATATCATTATCCTTGTACCTTAGAGTTGAGCCTTAGGGAAGAAATTAGCATGAAAACCATTTGCTTCCTAAATACAAAGCCTAACTCACAGAATCAGGCTGAAATAAAGATGGCACAGTAATGCAAATCTGATAATAAATGTATCTGAGATGACAGGAGAAATAGAGAAAACCCAGGAAAGCTGGTCAAATTGTCTAGCAGTCCAGGGAGTGGACCCCTGAGGCCTGAACACTGCTCTTCGCTTTGCTCACTGGCCCTGGGGCTGGATGTTAGCAATCCAGACAAGCAGTGATCTGAGTATGCAGTCTAAAGAGCCAACAGGGGTCTCCAGGAGAAAGAAGAAAAGTACTCTTGACCCAGAAATAACATTGCAAGCCAGGTGGAATGGCCCAAATGCTGCTCATTCTCTGGGCTGGGCCCTTTGGCATTCATCAAACCTCACTCTGCTCTCAGGACCTGGTTTGGAATGATACAAGAATGGCCTTGCTATTATAGGAGGAGTTTCCTTCTGGGGTTTTACTTGGAATGTTTAGTCTGGGAGCAAGGTAAGCAGGAAATCACCATGAAGGCATTAGTGCAACATATTTTGTTGAATGCCTTGCTGGAAAACCCTAACAGATATAAGATTGCCCTTCCACATTTCTTTGTATGAATATAACTAACCTTGGTAGTCATCAAATATCAAAGTGTGCATCAAATATCAAGGGGTGTATGTGTCCTGGCAGCTCTATAATTGCTCAGTTTCCCAAAGTTTAGTTGTGTTGTATTTATACTAAAACAACCAATACAAAGCCCAGAAGGCCCTGAGTCCTATCACTTTTCTGAATAGCCTAGAGGACTATGTCAGATAAGGGGTACAGGTAGCAGTTGAATTGAGGATCAGATCTTTGGGGACCCCCAGCCCTGAAAATTCCCTTTGACATTGCATTACCATATCATGCCCCACTTTTCTTTTCCTTTCTTTTTTTTCTTTTCTTCATATATTTCTTTTTATTTTATTTTACTTATTTCTTTGTGATATCAGGGATTGAATGCAGGGTCATTCTACCTCCCAACTACATTCCCAGTCTTATATTTTCTTAAAATTTGAAACTGGATCTCAACAAATTACTGAACACTGGCCTCAAACCTGTGATCCTCCTATCTCAGCCTCCCAAGTACTGGGATTACAGGTGTGTACCACCAGGCCAGGCCACATCCCCCTTTTCTGAGCTTTTTAAAGTTGCCTTTTTAAACAACAACTCATACCACTAGGGGCTGCCATCATTGTCCCCATGCTCTCTCTGCTCAGCTAAGGAGGAAAAGCTTGTGGGATGGGCTGACAAAATTTCCCATCTCCTGCTCAAATCTGCTGTCCACTTGAGAGCAGATGTACCCAGCTGATCACAGGGTTGGCAAAGAGATGCAGACTGAGAGCCGATAGTCTGCATCCATCTCTAACTAGCCTGGGAAGAATTCCCAAACAGCATCATTTAGAAAGAAACCAGAAAATGACTCTTCCTGACATAGCCTGAAGCTTGTCACAAAATCCATACGTGTAATTCCACAAATCACTTTAATTTTATGTTTTGCTTTCCCTCTTCACGATGTTCTTTGAATAATTTAGATTTTAGGAACAGGAGGAGTGCCTAAAACACTCAAATAGCTATATATGCATGCTTCTGTTATAAATAAGGCCGAGTTAATTTTTATGGCTTTAAAAAACATCTTTACTCCAGTATGCTATTGATCAATATGGCCCAAGGAAGCAGTTTGAATTATACTGAGGGAAACCGGAATGGAATTCAACAAACTTCAATTCATTCTTCTTATGAATCATGAAGGAGGCATAAAATAAGTGTTCTATAAGCCTTCGGTAGAAAGAATTGATTCTCAATTAGAACAATAGGAGAAAATAAGAATGCCCTCCTCAGAATTCAAAGGATCAACCAAATAAGAAAAGTAAGCTCTAATTAACCATAGCAAAGCATTTAAACTGTCGAAGATCCAGTTTTTCATATGTAAAATGAGCATAGCTATTATTACATGAGGATTAAATTTTAAAAAGGGGGACCTCAAGTATAGTAGGAACTCCCTACTCACCATCACCACCATTGTTATTGCAACTTTTCATTTCAACCATCTGTACTCGCAGAAAACACTGCAGGCAAGAAATATAGAAATAGTATGCTATGGGAACTCTCTTATAACTTAGAACATTAAGGCAAAAAATTGTAATCTGCAGTTGGATTCCTGGGTCTTGTAACTACAAATAGTAGATGAATGGATGATAAATGAAAAGGTTCATGAGAATACATGTGTGAGACAATCAAGGTTTCTCTCCAAGTGAGAACAACTTGATTCATAACATAACAATGGGTAGAATTTCAAGGGACTTGGTTGCCTATTAATAATTGTGTTTTCCAGATTGTATCCATTTGTACCCACTGAAAATGACATTTGAGGCTTGCATCATCCAGAGATATGAACAGATTCAGAGATCTACTGAATCTGCTATTTGTTATTTTCTTTGTGTGAGGTAGAGAGCTGATTCTTGGGCCTATGAGCTTATGGTGATCAAGAAACAGCATTAAAATTTCATTTTAAGGAAAAGGGGTAACTTCATTACACTATTCACCAAGAAGGGTGCTCACTTTCAAAATCCTTGGTCCTTTGTATGCCTATAACTACATGAGGCTCCATATAAATACCCCAGTCCTGGACCCCATCTCTCTCTGTTCTATGAGATGAAATGAGGCTTCAGTGCTCTTACAGGTAGGCTCTTTACATTCTCAAGTGGAATGTATAGATAGATACAGCATTGGAAATTGACAGTTTTGGGGGCAAGGCTTTGAAGAATTGTTGGTTCACATGATGTAACTAGTTGCAGTGGATGAAGGAAAAACGGGTTGCATATGGTTTCCTGTACTCCAGACCTGTGGCCATACTCAACCTCATACATGGAGACTATTGGCTTCTTACGGCACGGCTGGGCCATTAGATCAATCACAACTAATTGATAATGACAGTATCAATAGCTTCATCATCCTTGAATGAAACATTTGTGCACATCTTCATGAAATGACAACATTGCCCTTTGCAAGCCTGATTCTTTTTTCATTAAAAATATTCATTGCACGGTTTGTGGATCTGGAGAGCAATCATTGAAGGGTAAATGTGCTTTTCTTTAATGTGAAGTGAAATTTGAAGCTTACATTCATTTTGACGCGGGGGCTGTCTGAAACACCAAATCCTTGTTTGGCAAGAATGTATCTGGTGAGTCATCTTGTAAGGATGCTTACCAGCACCTTTAAGTTGTAGCAAATGAAGGTCCCTATCACCATGTGAGCTAAGGTATTAAGGCTCATGAAAATACTCTCTGAGTGAGACCATAGCACTATGGAGAGGACTTAAACAGGCAGGTCCTTCAGTGCCAGAGTTCTGTGTGTTTGATAAAGTCAACTTGCAGGTATTCTAAGTTATAAGTTACTTTTAACAGAACCAGCCCCCTTTTTGGCTAAAAGAATGGCCGCGCTAACTCAGAAATAATCCCACATAAGAATGAATCTGGGTAACTACCAGGCAATGCATGTAGAGTCCTTAGCATGAAGCCAGAACATAGTAAGCATTAGATATATTAAAAATGGCAGTGGTCTACCATGGTGTGAATGTGTCCCCTAGAATTCATATGTTAGAAAATTAATACCCACTGTGATGATGTTGGCAAGTGGGGCCTGATGGTAGGTGTTTCTGTCAACAGGGCTCCGCCCTCATGAATAGATGAATGCCATTATAAAAAGGGATCATGGAAGTATGTTCACTCTCTTGCCCTTTTTGCCTTTCTGCCTTCTACCACGTGATGATGCAGCAAGAAAACCCTTGCCAGATACTGGCTTCTTCATCTTGGACTTCCCAGCCTTCAGAACTGACTGTGAACAAATAAGTTTCTGTTTATTATAAGTTACCCAGTCTCAGGCATTTTGTTATAACAGCACAAAAATGGGTGAAGACACCTTAGTATCACTGTTGTTTACTATCATTTCCACTCCACGTGTCTCAGGCATGAAAACTGAGCCACTATCAGTATGAGAATAAAGGATTTAATAGCTTATTACTTATACAAATGCTGATGTGGGAAAGTGAAGATCTTCAAGTGGGCATTTGAGAATAAGAGAGTCACTAGTCCCATTCACCTGATGCATTGGTGTGGGCAGCTAAGTTGGAGCTTACAGAAAATTATGCTGTGTGCAACTGGCTGCCAATACAGAACCACCAATGTGGAGGTCATGGAGAGGTCTGGGAAAACTCCTACACCCAGGGAATTATCTGCCTCTTTGGAATTTGCTGCTCTATAGCTTATGGGCACATGCTTGGTAGAAGCCCTGAGGTTGCTGTGGCTGTTAGAGCCAGGTGAACTACATGGGCAACAGGAAGAAAGCAAAGACTGATTGAGGCTCACCCGATGTTCTGCATTAGCTCCTCATTGTGCTTACTGCTCCAACCTGCAAAAGCAGGGCTTCTGTTTTCCTTCCTCTCCCAAATCTCCTAGCCATAACTCACAGCCATATGGTGGAGAGAATCCTGGGAAATGTAGTTGCTTGTCATATGCAAGAAAAGCCAGCTGTTATGGAGATCAGTGTGGAGATTCCTTAGAAATCTGGGAATGGACCCAATATATGATCCAGCTATACCACTCATGGGTATCTTTCCAAAGGGACTGAAGTCAGAATATTAAAGTAATACATGAATATTTATGTTTATAGCAGTACTATTCATAATAGCCAAATTATGCAACCAACCCAGGTGTTCCATCAACAGATGAATGGATTACAAAATTATGGGATATACACACAATGGAATTCTATGCAGCAATAAAGAAAAACAAAATTATGTAATTTGCAGGAAAATGGATGAACCTGGAGAGTATTATGTTAAGTGAGATTAGCTGGTCACAGAAAGTGAAGGTTCATATGTTTTCTCTCATATGTGGAAGCTAGGGAGTAATCAAGAAACAAGGGGGACATTAGATAATGGAGAAAAACTCCAGTGGAGTGATTGAGGTGGTCTTGGGGAGGTTGGTGGGGGGGAGAATTAATGAAGGAATCACTTCTACTGACATTATATACATATGTGAGTATACCAATTCCAGTCTCAATATCTTATATTGGGTAGGGAGGGAGTGAGGAGGGAGTTGGGGGAAAGTTCACCAAGTACTGTGTGCATGTATATTACTATCACTGTGAACTACATTATGATGTGAGATTATAATGCACCAAGTATAAAAAAAGAGAGAGAGAATGGCTGGGTGTGGTGGCCCATGTCTGTAATCCCAGTACTTGGGAAGCTGAGACAGGAGGATTGCAGGTTTGATACCAGCCTCAGGAACTTAGGGAGACCCTCTGCAACTTAGCAAGACCCTGTCTCAAAATAAAAAACAAAGCAGAACTGGGGTGTAGCTCAGAGGTAGAATCTTCCCAGGTTCAATCCCCAATGCCACGAAAGAGCAAGAGCAAACGAGCGAAAGAACGAGAATGAACATGAGTTTATAGGGTTTTCTTTCATTTGATGGTTTAGGATTCAGATGAGTAACACAGAAAATAGTAGCCTGATTTGAAAAGTCAAGAGAGATAGCTAACTAGGGTAGAAAGCGCAATGAACTAAGGGTATATAACCTTCATTCTAACCTTCAGACCTGTGAAGATGGGGAAAGTCACTCATTTTCCTGGTCTTTGATTTGAGGAAATGACCTAATACCTGGTTCAGATTCATTAAATTACAACAACACTCCTATTCATATTTTCCTATGCAAAGACTGGAACAAGGGTATTTATTAGAAGATATCAGAAAGGATTGCAGGTTAGAGGTCAGTATGCAGTAACTTAGTGAGACCCTGTTTCAAGTTAAAAAATTAAAAGGGCTGGGGGTGTAGCTCGGAGGTAGAATGCCCCTGGGTTCAAATCCCAATAGCACACACACACACACACACACACACACACACACACAAGATATGAAGATATCTCATGGAAACCACATCAAATTGGCCTCACAAGGACTAGTCCCCAAAACTGGAGCTACAGCATTTTAAGAAGGGAAGCAACTCTAACACTCCAAACTTTGGATTCTTGTCTGTTTCTCTGTGTAAGTATCAACTTTATAGATCTATAGTCTCTGCCCTTCCATGAACATGACAGGAAACAGTCACTTGGATTTTGGACCTCCATCTTCTCATCGGTCTTGCACCATCAATCAACTGATTAGTATCCCAATGTGCCAATTCCAAACTCCCAGGGGGAGAGATTCTAATTGACTCATGGTCCCATCAGCAAGATTTGGCCAAAGTAAAAAATCATACAGTATAAGCATGGGGTCAGGTGCCCGAAATTGAGAGAGGGACAATTCTTAGAGAAACAGTGTGGCCTGGGAAGATACCCCAGAAGGTGCCACTCTGGCCGCCCTGCATGTCTTATTGGCACTTATGAGTTGCAAAGGTGATCAGAGATGTGAGAGTAATTTGTAAGCACTAGAGCAGTTGGCAGACAGAAAGTTATGTGGGCTTTTCCCTAGATAAGAGCTGTTATGAAATGCATGTAAATTTAAGGAAAAGTTGTCTGTCTTAGAAGAGTGACATCATACATGTGATTTGGAGTCAGACTTTACATTCCAAATCTGGCTCCACCGCTTACCATCTCTGTAACCTTAATAAGTTTTTTAACTTCATGAAGGCTCAATTCCTCATATATAAAATGGAGGAAACAATAGAATCTCATAAGACTTTTGGGAGACTTAAATGTAATAAAATATGCCAATGACTCTGTTCAGGCACAAAGTGATGATACTAATAGTATTATACCACTTGCCTTGTATTGACAGGTATTAAGTCCACTATAGCCTTTTACACTCGTATTAATAGAACACTCCAGTCTGTTCTATATTCAGTCTTTGACAAGATGCCATGTTCTTCAGGAAGATATATTTTATCTTATTTTTCAAAGCATGAACCCTAGCCAGTAAATTACATGAGGGAATGTGAGTGTGTGCCAAGAAAGAAAACCTTTGTGTTAGCTGTTGTGCTGAGAATGACATATGGGAGAAGTGAAAAGGCTTCAATATACTGTTTGACTTGAGAAATGCCATGGAGAGATTGCTTCAATGTCAAGCTAGACATAAGGGAACTGATTTTAACATTGTAGGTTACTTCTGATGATATCTAGTTAATTCAGTTCTCTTGACTCCAGCAGCCACACTTGAACACTTACTGTGCACATGGTCCTGTAAGGTAAGATTTCCATTTTTTCGGTAACTACTAAGGGTCAGGTAACATGTTAACCATTAACCATTTAATGAAATGTCACAATTTAAATTAAAACTCAAAATTATTTCAATGTAAGAGACAAATAAGACACAGTTCTTACCTTCCAAAAAGCTCACTCTAACAGACTGGACCAGGAGGTAGAAACAAAATATATATCATGTACATTATGAGAAGTGTTTATAAGTGGCACAAACACATTGCTGTGGGCCCCAGATAAAATAAATAACACACATTTAAGTGTGTTCAAATGTCAGCCCACATGTTACCTTCTCAAAAAGACCTTTGTCCCAAACTAAAGCAGTCAACCTCCCTTCATTACAGTACTGTTTTATTTTCCTCATAGTCATTACCACAACTAACAATTCTAAAAAAGTTAGAAAAAAATTTTTCTTCACTCATATAGTTAGAAAAACTTCTATGTTTTTTCCACATGTGATGGTTTGGAATCTAAGTGAGAAACCTAGAGAATAGTGGCCTTGGATTGCAAAGTTTAGAAAGGTAGCTTACTAGAGTGAATGAGAAGTAGGTAATCATCTTCATTCCAGCCTCCATACCAATGAGAATAGGGAAAGTCACTTGTTTCCCTGGTCCTAACCCACCCTACCCCATAGTCCTGATTCACAATTAGTAGGCAAACTCCACAAGATCAGAAAACATATATATTTTATTTGCTGCTATTTTTTCAGAGTCTAAGACAGTGCTTGTCACTTAAGAGGTGCCCAATAAATGTCTGTTCAATGAATGAACATTTAGTTGATAGGACCAGAGAAGACTTCATAAAATTCCACTTGAATGGTATCTTGAGCAAATAATGATTACAAAAGTATGAGTTGGAGTAGAAGGGTAATTATGGAAGAAAGTAAGAGAATTAACAAAAGCCCAGAGCTGTATGTGTCAATTCTCAAGGAAACTGGAGTGACAGAACACACACATCTTGGAATAACATAGGAATGCATGTGTTAATTTAAGGAAAATGTGATCCAAGTGGGTCATGGTTGAAAGCATGGCCAAATTTGTTGTCAGGAACTCGCTGGCCTTATGGACAGATTGCTTCTCTGTGGGGGACTCACACAGGAACCCACCAGGCACCAGGCTGCTGTGCAAAATGCATGAGTATGGGAACCAAATTTCCTGGTAGAATGTAGTATTTTACTTAGTGCTTGTTTCAGATGATATTAAGCCTCATCAAATATCCAGTTCCTATGCACCTTTATGTGGGTCACATGGCTAATTCTTGACTCTAATCGATCTGTTTCTTCTGGTCCATGGCAATGAAGAAGGGGAACCCTTTCTCTCTGCTCTTTTTCTCTGTATCTTACCTACATAGCCAGAGGCAAAAGATTCCAAGATGGTGGAATAGCAGGATGGAAATGGCCTGGGCTCCTGAGTCACTGCCTGGAGGAGAGTCATTCAGCAAAGTCTCCAATCTACATAAGACTGATGTAAATGAAATATATGCCTCACTTATATGAGGATTGTTGTTGTAAGCAGGAGACTTGGGAGTGTTTATTTTACCACAGGTAGACCAGACCAACCATCCTGACTAATGTTCTATCTTTTTAAAACTACCTTTATCCTTTTTTTATGGAGGATAGGGCAAACTCAGCTTTGATTAAATCTCTCTCTCTCGTGTGTGTGTGTGTGTGTGTGTGTGTGTAATCATAATGCACAAACATTTAAACAATTTAGCCAGTCAGATCCACGGCTCTGCTTTAAATCTATTGTTTCCCATTCAAACTTAGCACATTACAACATAACCTCAGTAATATAGTATTGGGTTGATTACCATTCCCCATCATTGTGTTCAATAGGCTTCTATTAAGGAAGTGCAGAACATTTAATATTTTAAGAAGTACACAGTCTGAATGGACAAGGTTTGTCAAATTTCCCTGCATTTTAAACCATTTCTTCCCATGATGTCTATATTGACCCTGATTCCAATTTCTGGTTAATACAAATAATTCAACCCAATTGAGTTATGATTTTGGTGGGAGAGACAGGTGAAAAGTCAGGCAGAACATGGATTTATATAAAATTCAGGGTCCCTGTTACTCCAGGGAGTCCCACCCACCAGAAAGCTCTGTGAAGAACAATTTCCTGAGATGCCTTGGATCTAGTGCTCCTGGGAATGCAGTACCCATAGAATGGCGCCTCTAATAGTTGTATAGCTTGGTGGCTCTGTGAGAAATGTAGCACATATACAAAATCCACAGGAATTTAAATAGCAGTCCCTCAAACATAAATGAATCAAATTAGACTATGGTCTCTGAGTCAGATAAGTATATGTAAACTCTCTCCAGTATCAATCCAAGTGAAGGGGATCTAGAGAAAGACAGAGGCTGATTAATGCACATACTGGAGTATCTTCATCTGATAATGGTATGAGTCCCATTCTGTAGGGCTCATTTTCATTGTGTGCCTTTGCACGCACATACACATTGACACGACTTCCAGATAACTGGCGAAATTGTTCTAGTTATTGGTTCAATAATTGTCTAAGCATTTAACCTTAGATTTAGAGAGAAAATTAGATGAATATAAAAATTTACATTCCCTCAAGGCTCAGCTATTCTCCTAGGAGTTTTAAGTAAGCAAAGTTCAAAACCCCAAGGTCCAAAGTTCTTCTAGTATGAATTTTTCAGAGTGTATGTCATACCCTTGTTCACTAAGAAAACTTAGACAAAATAGAAAAGCAAAAGTATTGGAAAGAATAGACACCCAAGATTCTAGGTTTACTTCTGATGATATCTAGTTAATTCAATTCTCTTAAATCCAGTAGCCACATTTGAACATTCACTTTGAACATGTGTCCTGTAAGGTAAGATTTCCATTTATTGGGTAACTACTAAGGGCCAGGTAACTACTAAGCCATCCCATTCTAACTACTGAGGACATTTAAATATATATTTTACAGATTATATTAGGAATTATATTAGGAATAGAATTTGTAAGTTGTATTTTTCTTTTCACAAAATATACTTCACTTTCCCCCAACTCTTAAGAATCTTTTGTCAACGTTTTTAAAGCCTGTATAATATTCCATGTTATAACTGTATCAACATTCATTTTATCCTACCTCTCCTTATTACTGTATAGATTTTGCTAAATGTAGCTCATTCACTGTTAGTTTATTATATGTAATGTTTACACATTTATATTTCTTGTGCTTCCAGTTTCTTCCCTAGGGTATCTTCCTAGAAGTGAGAACATTGGCTCAGAACATATAGTACTTTCCAAAATATATTTTAGACATACTAATAAATTTCTGAATATAAAATTGTAGATTATAACCTATGCTCTATCAACCAAAAGACATTCACTGTTAATGTTAGCCCTTTTAATTAATACATACATTTCTTTTTATATGTAAATATAGACAGTATTAGGATTGATTACCTTTGTTTTAAAATGTTTCTAGTTTCCAGAATCCCTGGGTTGGGATATGCCTACAAAAGAGGGGAGCACAGTGGACCACGATGGCTGTGTTCAAAGCGGTCTGCCTTGAGACAGCCCTTGCTCACTCCACATTTGACATCTTCCTCTGAAAGCCTTATTAGAAAGGGCCTGTCACTTCATTTCCAAATAAATTCTGCCCGATGGGACTGGCCTCTCTCCAGATACCATCAACTCCACAGAAATCAATGTCATGGTAGTTGCCCAATCCAAGCATAATCACTTTAAAGGCTCCTTGAATATATAAAATCAATAACAAAGCCATTCATTGCAATCTGTGTAATTAAATCACTCCCAAGTACCCTAAGTTTTTTCCTCTAAATAATTGTGATAAGCCCTAAGCTGACAGTCTCCTCAGGGTGCCTCATCTGAGGTTCAAAAAGGCCAGGGCTTCATTCAGACTCCTCTTGTTCCTGTGGTCAAGGCATCTGATCACAGACCACAAAGTCAGAGCACCACCTATGAGGAGAGAGGCCAGGTGGGACCCAAGTGCCCCTACTCCATGAGTAGCAGCTATGTGTCTGGTGGGGCAGCTGGTCCTCAAAGTCAGTCACTGGCCAATGGAGCAAGATGTTTATGGTCTAAAATACATGTAAGCTTAATAAAAAGTAGAGTATAAAATCAGCTAAGCAATAACAAAACATATTCTCAACAGGCTCACAATCAGCAGAGCAGTGGTGATGTCTGTGGGGCATTAAATTTCAACCAATAGGCTGCAGGCTTTGAGCAGAACATCATACTCTCTGGCCCTACAGAGTTTGGGCCTGTAGAGCACAGTGGCCTGCAGCCAATCAGAGACTCCTGTTTGCCTGCACTAAGAACTATATCTAGTTAAAGAGGCTCTGGGGGACAAACTCAAAAGTTTGATTATTTGAGATAGATTTGTAGAGGCAAATATATACCCCAGCATAGACCTTATTATAAAGAGATAATAAATAGACACAGGACATACAAAGAGGAAGAAGATGCCAAGACAATAGAAACACAAATCTGAGAACTCTGAAAATGTGAGAATGAAGAACAGTGAGGAAACAAACTCCTACAACTCAACAACAAGGGAGATCACCGATACTGAATTGCAGGAAATGCCAGAAAGAGAATTCCAAATTTTGATTTTCAGTATAATCAAAGGCCTCAAAGAAAGTGTACAGAAAATGAAAGAGCATATCAATAGAGAAATTGAGGCACTAAGTAAGAACCAAAAGGAGGCTTTGGAAGAAATGAAGGAGTCAATAAATGAATTAAAGACCACAATAGTCTAGACTCTGGCAGTCTAGACTATATGGAAAACAGAGTATCACTTTTGGAAGACAGTTCATTCAAAACTAAAAACACAGTAAACAATATAGATAAGACAGTACAACAAGGCCTGATCATCTAAGAAATATGGGAAATATGAAACGTCCTAACTTATGGATAATAGGCATTGAAGAAGGTCTAGGAGCACAAACAAAGGGTATCAGAAACCTCTTCAGAGAAATAATTTTAAAGAATTACACAAACATAGAAAAAGACTTGGACATCCATGTACAGGAGACATTTAGAACACCATCAAGACAAAATCAAAGAAGGACTTCCCCACATGATGTAATAATCAAAATGACTAACATAGAGGCCAAGGAAAGAGTCTTAAAAGCAGTAAGAATTGAGCTGGGTGTGGTGGTGCATGCTTGTAATCCTAGTACTTGGGAGGCTGATACAGGAGGATCACAGGTGTTTGGCCAGCTTCAGCTACTTAGTTAGGCCCTCCACAACTTAGTGAGACCCTGTTTCAAAATAAATAATGAAAAATAGGGCTGGGTGTGTAGCTCAGAGGTAGAGTGGCTCTGGGTTCAATTCCCAGTACAGCAAAATATAAAAAAATAAAAGCATTAAGAAGAAAAGACTGGATGACATTCAGGGGCAAAACAATGAGAATCACTTCAGACTTCTCAACCCAAGTCATGAAAGCCAAGGGGGGTCTGGAATGATGTACTCCAGATCCTGGAAGAAAACAATTTCCAACCAAGACTGCTATATCCAGCAAAGATATCATTAAAAATTGATGGAGAAATAAAAACATTCCAAGACAAGCTGAAACTAAAAGAATTCATGACTATCAAGCCAGCACTGGAGGTAAATGACCTCTACAAGGAAAATTATAAAACATTCAAAATATAAATTGAAGAAGATCTTAGAAGATGGAAGGACCTGCCATGCTCTTGGATAGGCAGAATAAATATCATCACAATGGCCATTCTTCCAAAAGTGATCTAAAGATTCAATGCAATACCCATTCAATTACCAAAGCCATTCTTCACAGACATAGAAAAATCAGTACTTAAATTCATTAGGAACAACAAAAAACCAGAATAGTCAAAGTAGTTCTCAGCAATAAGAACCATGCAGGAGGCATCACAATTCCTGACTTCAAACTATACTCCGAACCATAGTAACAAAAATAGCATGGTATTGGCACAAAGGCAGACACATAGACCAATGGAGCAGAATAGAAGACTCAGAAACAAATCAACACACAGCCAATTGATTTTTGACAAAGGGGTCAAAGACATACAATGGAATAAAGATAGCCTCTTCAACAAATGGTATTGGCAAAACTGGTTATCCATATGCAGAAAAATGGAAATAAACCCCACTTTCTCACCCTGCACAAGAGGCAATTCAAGATGGATTAAAGACCTGGAAATTAGACCAGAGACCTTGCAACTACTTTAAGAGGACATAGGGCCAACACTCCAACACATAGGCACAGGTAAAATCTTCCTCAACAAGACCCCAAAGGCAAAAGAAATTAAAATGAAGATCAATACGTGGGATTGCATTAAACTAAAGAGCTTCTGTATAGCAAAGGAAACTATCAAGAACCTCAACAGAGAGCTGACAGAATGGGAGAAGATTTTTGCCAACTACTCCTCTGATAGAGGACTGATATCTAGAATATACAGAGACCTCAAGAAACTGCCAAAAACCCAAATAATCCAATCAAAAAATGGGCAAATGAACTAAATAGACACTTCACAAAAGAAGAAATACAAATGGCAAATAAATGTATGAAAAAAATGTTCAACATTATAAGCAATCAGAGAGATGGAATTCTACTCAGCAATAAAGAAGAACAAAATAACATCATTTGCAAGAAAGTGGAAGGATCTGGAGAACATTATGTTAAGCGAGATCAGTCAATCACAAAAAAAGAAGGGACATATGTTTTCATTAGTATGTACAACCTAGGGAGTAGTGGGGACACACAAGGGACTCTGGTTGATTATGGAGAATCCTCAGCGAGGCAAGGGAAGTGGTACAAGGGAAGGGGAAGGGCAAGAAAGAAGTGAATCAGTGGAATTACTATCATAAACAATATGTACATGTGAGAATAAACCAACATCACTCTCGGTACTTCATACGGGTGAGGGGAGGTAGGGGGGACACTAAGAGCTGTGTCCATGTATATTAACATCAAATAGATATTCATTGTGATGTAAGACTCCAATGCGCCAATAAAATCATGTTTAAAAAAAAACAAAAAACAAACTACCCTGAGATTTCATCTAACCCCAATTAGTATTACAATCATTAAAAACACAAACAACAACAAACTCTGGTGAGGATGTGAGGAAGTAGGAATGCTAATACACTGTTGGTGGGATTGCAAACTAGTGCAACTACTTTGTAAAACAGTGTGGAGGATCCTCAGAAGAATGAGAATTAACCTGATTAACAAATTCAGCAAAGTAGCAGGAAACAGAGTCAACCTAAAAAAATCATTAGCTTTTCTATATGCCAACCATGAATCCACTTGAGAAAGAAATCCAGAAAACACTTCCATTCACAATAACCTCAAAACAAATAAAATACCTAAGCATAAACCTAACCAAGGAGGTAGAAGACCTCTATATATAATGAACCATGCAGGAGGCATCACAATTCCTGACTTCAAATTATACTACAGTGCTATAGTATAATAATTTGTGCATGGTATTGGCACAAAAACAGACACATAGACCAATGGAACAGAACACAAAGTACAGAAACAAATCCATAATCTTACAGCCAATTGATTTTCGACAAAGGTGCCAGACACATACGTTGGAGAAAAAACAGCCTTTTCAACAAATGGAGTTGGGAAAACTGGTTATCCAGTTGTGTAAAAATGGAACTAAATCCTTACCTCTCACCCTGCACAGGAGTCAACTTGAGTTGGATCAAAAACTGGGAAGTTGGACCAGAGCCTTTGAAGCTACTAGAAGAGGACATAGGTCCAACACTCCAACATATAGGCACAGGTAGAAATTTCCTCAACAAGACTCCCAAAGTTCAGGGAATTAGAACAAGCGTTAATAAATTGGATGGCATTAAATTAAAAAGTGTCTGCTCATCAAAGGAAACCATCAAGAGTCTAAACAGAATGGAAGAAGATCTTTGCCAGTTAGCCCTCAGATAGAGGACTAGTATCTAGAATATACAAAGAACTTAAAATACTTAATGATAAAAAAGCCCAAATAATCCAATCAAGAAATGGGTGATTGAACTAAATAGATACTTCACAAAAGAAGAGATACAAATGGCCAATAAATACATGAAAAAATGTTCAACATCATTAGCAATCAGGGAAATGCAAAGCAAAACTAAACTGAGATTCCATCTAACCCCAATCAGAATGGCAATCATCAAGAAATAAAAAGAAAACAATAAATGTTGGAGAGGATGCAGGGAAATTGAAACTGTTCTATACTGTTGATTTCAAATTAGTTCAGCTGCTATGGATATCAGTATGGAGATTCCTCAGAAAACTGGGAATGGATCTGGCTATACCACTCCTGGGTATCTTTCCAAAGGGGCCGAAATCAGAGAACGATAGTAATATATGCATACCCATGTTCATAGCAGAACAATTCACAATAGCTAAATTATGGAACCAACCTAGGTGTCCATCAGCAGATGAATGGAATTCAAAATTATGGGATATACACATGATGGAATTCTACTCAGCAACAAAGAAGAACAAAATTATGTCATTTGCAAGAAAATGGAAGGACCTGAAGAACATTATGTTAAGTGAGATTAGCCAGTCACAGAAAGTGAAGGGTCATATGTTTTCTCTAATATGTGGAAGCTAGGGAGTCATCAGTACACCAGAGGTACTCCAGATAATGGAGGAGAAACCTCAGTGGAGCCAGGGAGGTGTTCTAAGGAAAGGGGAAGGGGAAGAGTGAGGTTCATTGAAGGAATTACTACCATCAGCTATTTGTACATATGTTAAAATACCAACATCAATCTCAGTACTCTGTAGGGGAAGGGGGGAGATGGGGTGGGAGTGGGGGGGCACCAAGTACTGTGTGCATGTAGGTCACTGTCAACATGATTTACATTATGATGTGAGACTATAATGCACCATAAAAACATAAAAAAGATTAGAAAAACTAAAATAAATCAAAACTAAAAGGAAACAAAGATATAGGAAACCAACAAATAGAAAAATAATGAGAACTTTTAGCAAAATAGAAAGAGAACTTCCTAAATATCACCAAGGGTATTCATATACTTAATGATACAATGTTTAAAACTTTCCCTATACGATTGGGAATGAGACAATGATGCTTGCTATACCTGCATCAGTTCCTCATTATACTAGAAGCTCTGGTTTGTATAATAGTGCAGGAAAAATTTTCAGCGTGTTAAGGACTGGAAAGGAAAAAGTAAAATTATTTTTCATGAATGTGATTTTTTTTCCTGAGGTACTAGGGATTGAACCCAGGAGTATTCTACCTCCGAACTATATCCCTAGCCCTATTTTATTTTTATTTTGACACAAGGTCTCAGTAGGTTGCTGAGAGTCTTACTACTTGCTGAGGCTGCCCTAGAACCTGCAATCCTCCTGTCTCAGCCTCCCAAGTGCTGGGATTACGCCTGGGTATAGATGTGATCTTATACATAGAAATTTCAGAATAATCTACAGAAAGGATTCATAAGTGAGTTAGCAAGGTTGTTATATAAAAGGTCAATATGTAAATTCAATTGTATTTTTAAATATCAGCAAAAATCAATTAAAAATTCAATTTAAAAAGATACCATTTATGGCACTTAAGGTTTAATTTATACTCTGCCTCTGAGGGTGGGTTATATTTAGTGGCTCATATCTATTTATTTATTCTTTTTCTTTTGGTACTGGGGGTTGAACCCAGGGGTATTGTCCCTCTGAGCTATACCCCCACAGTGGCTCATATTTAAATAGAAATAAAAGAAAAAATATGACTCTACAGGAGAGAAATCTGACAAACACCCTCTCTACCAAGTGAAGGCTAAGAAACCAACATAGACACTAAGGAGACATACCTACTAAGTGCAATGTGGTTCCTTGGGTTTGATCCATACAACAGAAAGAAGACATTGCTGGAAAAGTTAATGAGATCCAAATAGAGTCTGGAGTTTAGTTAATATTCATGTGTAAAACAAAGAAAAAACCCAGTATTCCTAGTAAAGAGCCAAAATAGAAGGAAAGATGACATTCATTAAGGTCAACCTTCCATCTGAAGTTTGATTCCCTTGACATCACTACTAAGAGGTTCCCTGATATTAAGCTCCCTTCAGGGGCGTTCTACCTCCACGCTACGCCCCTGGCCCTAGTTTTTATACTTTATTTTGAAACCGGGTCTCACGAGGTTGCAGAGGGCCTCACTGAGGAGAGAGAGAGAATGAGAGAGAGAGCGAGCGAGCTGAGGCTGGCCACGAACCTGGATCCTCCGGTCTCCGCCTCCCAAAGTACTGGGATTACAAGCATGTGCCACCACACCCGGCTTAAGCTCCCTTCTTACAGCAAGAAGGTCGCTGTCTGTAAGTGGTTGGTCATTAGGAAGGTCTTCCCTATGGTTTTCTGATGGGCACATAGAGCAGGGTTCTAAGAAGACGACACCAGTTTCCTGCAATCACCTAGGTAGGAATCTTCCCCAGGACTCTGTCTCCCTCATAATCCTTTACCTTACAGATAGCTTGCGAGCCTTGAGTTTGGGAACTTAATATGGCCAGGGTGAGTGTGGGGAGCGACCTTTGTTAAGACAGCTGCCAGGGTAACTCAAGTGACTTCGTGGAATGTCTAAGCATTCGTATGTGATTTGGGTATCCTTTTCTTCATCCTGAAAGCTTGCAATGCCTCATGTTGCTGTCAGGAGCATTTTGAGTAGCAGCTAAACTAAACAATGTGGAAAGAAGGTTGGATTGGAGGATTATTTATTCTTTGATTTTACCTGCAAATTTTCCTTAATTCCAATGTCTTAAAAGGATTTTTTTTTTTTTTTTTTTTTTTTTTTTTTTTTTTTTTTTTTTTTTTTTTTTTTTTCTTTTTTTTAA
>PVJS01000894.1:84995-111465 GCA_004027185.1 Glis glis | reverse complement strand
CGCCCCCGGCCCTATTTTTTTATACTTTATTTTGAAACCGGGTCTCACGAAGTTGCGGAGGGCCTCACTAGGTAGAGAGAGAGAGAGAGAGACAGGAAGAGAGAGAGAGAGAGAGAGAGAGAGCTGAGGCTGGCCGCGAACCTGGATCCTCCGGTCTCCGCCTCCCAAAGTACTGGAATTACAAGCGTGCGTCACCACGCCCGGCTATACTTTTATTTTGAAAGAGGGTCTTGCTAGGTTGATGAGAGTCTCACTACTTGCTGAGGCTGTCCTTGAACCTGCCATCCTCCTGTCTCAGCCTCCCAAGTACTGGGATTACAGGCGTGCGCCACCACGCCTGGCTTCGTTTATTCCTTTGAAGAAAAAAATAATAATAACTCTTTTAATCTTTCCATCTCCTCATTTTCAGGTTGAGTCCAGAATTTGGGGAAAGCATTTTGAAGAAGACATTTATGCTTAAGATTTTTTTGGCGGGGAGGCTGGCTAGTTTGGGGTTTCAGCATGTTCAGGGAAAGAGTTAAACAGTCGATTTGGGAAGCACGGCCCTGTCTCCCGACCCCTTCATTTAGAAAGTAAACCTTACACATCCTCCAAACGCACGGATTCCTGGGCATGATCCTTGCAGCTTGAGGACAGTCGACCCCTTTCTGTTTCTGAACTTTTTGTGTGAACATGGCTTCGGTCTTGAGACCCAGGGCGGAATGAAAGGATGATTCTAGAATGAAGCTTCCATGTCTGGGGCTTCGCCTCGGCGAGCAGCCCCGCTTGCTTTGTTTTTATAAAGTTATCCTAAGTGTTAAAGTTCCTGCATCTTTCAAAGAAAGCTCCTGTAATCTCTGCACATTGGGAGGTCATGAAACGTGGGAGAATGTGCAGTGGGGTGAAGGCAGCTTAGACAGGAGGAGTCGGAAACCCGCCTGGGTCTCCCCGCACCACGCAGACCTCTCTGGGCTCAACCTGCCGCAGCCAGGCGCAGAGGGGTCAGGTAATCTGCCAGGCTTCATACCCACAGGGTCTGCAAGGCGAGCCCTGGGACTCTCCATCTTGCTTTTTCAGGTAACTGTAGGCTTGGTCATATTTTGCTTCACACGCAAGCTCTTCTAGAACCTACCATAAGTGAAGTTTGGTGGGCCTGCAGCACAGTTCACTTGGTCATTTGGATAATGGTCTGGACGGAACCAAAGTCCTAAAATCAGGAAATGATACTGGGTATTTAATGGTTCAGAGAGCAGTTCTTTGAGTCACCATTTACCCAGGGTCTCACTAAGTTGCTAAGGGCATTGCTAAGGCTGGCCTCAAACCTATGATCCTCCCATCTCTAGCCTCCCAAGTACTGGGATTACAGTCATGCACCACCACGCACCACTTCAAACCTACTCTTACTTAGCACTTACAAAAACAAAACAACAAAGAGGAAGACATAAAAATCTCATCTATTAGGGTAAAAAAAAAAAAGGAGGGAGTCTTTTGTTTTTTTTGCAGTACTGGGGATTGAACCCAGGGGCATTCTATCTCCAAGCTACACCCCCAGCCCTGTTTTTATTGTCTATTTTGAAACAGGGTCTCACTAAGTTGCAGAGGGCCTCACTAAGTAGCTGAGGCTAGCCGCGAACCTGCGATCCTCCTGTCTCAGCCTCCCAAGTACTGAGATTACAAGCGTGCACCACCACGGTCCGCTTTAAGGAGGGAGTCTTGAACTTTGAATTCCTTCAGGCAACTTTTCCTAAGTATAGAGTTGGATTTTTATTCCCCTTGTTGAATTTGAGGAAATGGTAGTGCTCAGATGATTGGATTCCTATTGCCAAGATGGGATTTTAGCACTTTTAACGTATTCTGGCAAAGTTGACGTGTTTTTTTTAAGTACACTGCCCCACCACCTCCACTACTTGTAAAAATGAAAACTAAGCAAAATAAAATAAAAGCCAACAGAATTCCGTGGGAATAGCAAGTGCTGCTTCTCAGTGTGTGTGTGTGTGTGTGTGTGTGTGTGTTGTAGTAGTAGTAGTAGTAGTAGTAGTAGTAGTTAGTAGTAGTAGTAGTCTTTGTGAGGCTCTTCCGAAGTTGATGGCTCTGCATTTGCATGATTTTCTAAGGCCCTCAGAATCATCAGATCGGCTAAATGAAAGTTCCGTATGTTTTTGCGGGTGTGGGTAGTTCTGTGGTCCAGATGTCCAAAACACTGATTCTCCTAAGGCCTCTGTTAACCAGCATCTGTGATCATCGGGGACACCGCATTCCACCATCCTGGATAACAAGAGTTTACTTTGAAAGTCGGGGTGATCTTTTGCGATTTCTACACCGTAGTCAAAGTACTTTAACGGCAGGAGATGGGGCCAGCAAAAAAATTTCATAATGGAAAAGAATAATGTGTTTTAGTGTAACATATACTCTGAAATAAGTGTTGACTAGTCCAGAAGTGTGCTGTCCAGAAGAAACGTGAGCAAAAGAGAGGACCAAGGATGCTAGAAAGGTAATATATGAGCAGGCTTAAAAGTCATTGCTAACTAGGTATTGCTATCTGTGCTCCCTGGGTAGATTTAATTATCAAAGAGAGACAGAGTGAGTTTACACATAAAAGTGTTTTCCCTCGTTCCACCCCAAGCACCTTAATGCATGTTTAATGCGCATATACTTCTTCAAGAGCTCAAAGCTTTTAAATACAGTCATGTATTGTGGAAGGATGTTTCAGTCAACCACAGACGTGACGGGCCACATATATGACACTGGTCCCTAAGACTATCTTGCTCATGACATCATGGCCATCTTAGTTGGTGTAAATACACTCTGTGGTGTCACACAATGACAAAATTGCCTCAGGGCTCATTTCTCCGAACAAATCCCTGTTATTAAGTGACACATGACTGTATGTAGTAAAACACTTAAGATTACAGACAGAAAATGAACCCATCGGAGTAATTCAAATGACCAAAAAAAATGTGGAAAAAATAATCCACTACACTCATGGCCACAGAATGGAGGTGAGGTACCTGTTTCCTCTTCTGACATTAAAAGAAAAGAAGAATGGGACCGTGAGCTGTGCTGTCCTTTTTACAAAAATTCACTTCTCTCATGGCTATATCAAAGAAAGAACTGTGGTTTCTATAAGCCTTATTCAAAAGAAGATTCCCAAAGTGTTTTTGCCAAACTGTGAGGTCGTAGAATAGGTGCGTAGCCTCCAAAGCAGGCAGCATTAGAGGAGCCATTCTTACTCATTTCCTCTTCACCTGTGAGCAGGTGATGCCTGGATGTGTGCAGGTGTGCATGCAAAAACCCAAAGTCCAACATCAGATACCTCGTACATTTATCTCAGTCACCTAATAAAAGGGTTTTGCTATGGTTGACAACATTTTATCCAAAACACGGTATACCATTCTCCAAGTGGTGGTTCCCGGATGCGTGGTAGTGTTCAGTCATTTAATTACGTGGACGTCAATGTTTATTTGTGGAATGGGTCTTTTGCGTGGGTCGTTGAAGCATTATACCTTTTGGACTAACAGTTCTACCAAAATTAATAGGAAGAAGTGATGTGTATAGCCACACCTGTGTAGCCTTGGGCTTTTAAAGGTATGTGCAGTAGACGATGTATATGTAGCGTCGAGACTTGGGTTAACACCAGTAAGGTAAGTGATTACCCAGAAATGGGGCTTAGCACCCCTTTGAAGAGATGCAGCCAACACCATAATGCTGGAGGCCCTCCCTATGAGCTTGGCCTCCACTTGGTCAAAACAGCCCCCAGTTTGTCCCTACGGGACACAGGCCTGCCTTGTTAGGAAATGAGCCACATGTCGGAGCCCACAATACCTCACATAACTCCCTGTACAGTAACTGAGAGTGGAAATAGGGCTGTGAGCACGAACAAGCAGGCACGTTATAAATATAGAATACTCTCGCAATTCCACTCTCGTTAGTCATGGAGGGACAGTGTGAGTTTTATAAACTTATAAGGAATATACAAACAGTTCCAAATTTAAAATAACTCGGAGTAATTTTGAAGTGTGTGAAAAGAGTATTTTTTTTCCACCCTGTCCATTTAAGCATCTGTGACAGGCATTCAGAAGTGATCCGTGTCTTTATGTGCCCAAGCCCGCTGCTCCCAGCAGTGGAGAGGAGCTACAGGAGAGGCGCCATTCTGCAGAGTTCTCACTTCTTTTTTGAGAAAGACTCAAAAAAGAAAAAAAAAAAAAAGAGGTGGAGGGAAGGTGTGTGAGCCGTGGTTGTCGCACCCGGCAACCTAGCCCACGCCGCCCTCGCTCCGCTCACTGGAACCAAGTCCATCCTACTGGGTCCCAGTGTCAGCCCTCCTTGTCTCTGATCTTTCTACCCCATTAAAACTTATCTGTAGCCAGTCATGGTGGTACACGCCCATAATCCCAGTACTTGGGAGGCTGAGACACGAGGATCACAGGTTCAAGGCCAGGCTCAGCAACTTATTGAAACCCTCAGCAACTTAGCGAGACTCTGTTTAAAAAAAAAAACAAAAAAACAAAACCTTAAAAAAGGCTAGGGGTGAGCTCAGAGGTAGTACGCCCCTGGGTTCAATCCCTGCTACTAAAAATAAAAAAGAATAAAAAGTAAAAAAAAAAAAAACATAATCCATGTTTTCCAAATTTGTATGTAGGCTTTGAAAGGAATTTAAAAGAGAATTTTTGGACAATTTTAAAGTACACTAAAATAGATTTTAAAAAAGAATAGTCTGTTTTATGAAAATACAATGATAATTAAAAATAGAAGATGAACTTTCCCCCCTCTTTCTTAATACTGGACTTTATTCCTTTTCTTTTCCCTTACTGCCATCCGAGGAGACCCTCTGGGATGCACCTAGCACCATTTGCCAGGAACTTCTGCAGAGACTTTGTACAGCAGTTAAGCTCTTGGCGGAGCTGTGTGTTTTATTTTCTGTCAGTGGAGCATTAGCTTCTTGCTGACACTAAGCAGAGAGGAGAATGGCAGGGCGGGTGACCATCCCCTGCAGGTGAGGTGGCTATGATGATTCCCCCATGTCAAAGAATGACACACTTCAGTCAGTTTGGTAGAGCTTAACAAGTCCTTCTTCCTTGAGAATAAATCAAGAATGCAAATAGATTCCAGGTTCCAAGCAGGCCTCTTACCAACTTTAAGCCAATGTGCCTGTGATTTTATCACTACACGTTCCTAGGAAGGTGTGGAGAGCTCGTCTTCCCACAATATGAGCCATGGAAGGCAAAATTGATGAATGAAAATAAAAGGGAATTGGAGGACTGACAGATGTCACACTGAGAGTAAGCCTAGAAAACACCTTGCTAAGTGGAAGAGGCTGGTCACAAAAGACCGCCCGTCGTATGGTTCCATTAAGTGCAGTGTTCACAACAGGCAAGTGGATAGAGACAGAGTGAGATTAGTGGCTGGGCCTAGCAGGGGCTGGGGATGGGGATGGGCAGCCTAGCTAATGGGTATAGGCTTTTCTTTGGGGTGATGAAAATATTCTGATTGATTGTGGTGATATTTGCACAACTCTGTTGAGGTACTCAAGGCTATCAAATTTTGTACTTTAAATGCATGAATAATAAAGTCTGTGTATTATATCTCAATAGCCATTATAAAAAAAAAAAAAACCGTGCAAAGGAAGAAAAATAAATCCTCTAACCCACAGTAAGGAAAGCTAGCAGCTCGGCCAGAGGGATTCCTGAGCGGCCTCTGCTTCTCAGCCACCATCGCTCCTGTAATTTCCTGCAGTGCATCTTTGTGTGGATGGCTTCCTTGACTCTTACTCCAGCTCTCCAAGTCTCTACTTAATAATGATGCCAGTTACAACGAGGCTCCTTTTGGTTCCGGGTTGCTCTTTCTGCTGTTTGTCTTCCTGTTTTCTCAATCCTCTGTCCAGCAGTCTGTGCTGGTGCCCGAGACTCCAGAGACCCGGTGGGCACCGGCAGTAGGCAAGGCTTTCTTTTGCCCATTAATGAAGTGTTCACAGATGCATTCCTCAGCCAAACCTTGTGGCTTACCCTCTGTGCTCGAGCACGAGACTCTCCTGGGAACTGGGCTACTTCTGTGCGCCTTCAGAATATGCGCTACCGAGGGGAAGGCGGCTCCGGACTCGGTTTCTTCTCTTCTTCCATGATGAAGTTTTCAGCTCTGCTGAGCCATGTGAACTGCGGAAGAGAAGGCGCCCCATGATCTACCTCGTTCGTCAGGCTGGTTTGGGTGGAACTGGCTCTGGGGTCTCATCGGTCTGGTTTCCTGATAGCACAGTCATTTCTGGGTACGAGTTGCCCCGTAGACTGTGTCGCGGTCACTAAGTGCCTTCCCGGAGAGGAGCCGCCGCTTCAGCCTTACAACTGAGCGGTGACCCTTGCTGACACCCGATGAGACCCAGCCTGGCAGGTTTGAGCTGGAAAAATGAACTCGCAGGTACCATTTGCTGTCATTCAATTAATAAAGAAGGCCAAGCCAGGCGTGGTGGCACACACCTGTAATTCCAGTACTTAGGAGGCTGAGACAGGAGGATCGCAGGTTCACACCCAGCCTCAGCACCTTAGTGAGACCTTGTTTCAAAATAAAAATAGAACAGAGCTGGGGGTCTAGCTCAGAGGTAGAATGCCCCTGGGTTCAATCTGAAGAGACTGAAGGAAGGAGGGAGGGAGGGAAGAATTCCCTATCCCTTTTAGACAGCAGAGACGTGCAGAAACAACCTGCCACCATAGAAGGTTGTGGTTGAGGAGGCTGTGGGTGAGGAGGCTGTGGGTGAGGGTCAGGAGGAGCTGGGTTGGAAGCCTTGGTTTGCAGCCTAACAGCTCTATAATTGTGGATGAGTTCTTTAATCTTGCAATGCCTCGATCTAGAAATGAGGATGGCGACGCTGACCCTGAGTGATTATTACAAGGATTAAATAATGTATATGAGATACTTAAGGTACTGTCAGGCATATGGAAAATCCTTAGTGAATGTTAACGTTATATTACTGCATGCAGAGTCCATGGTAGAGATTGCATTCATCTAGGAGAGACTTAAATAGTTAATGTGGAAAAGAAGACCTGGGGATTTCAGAGAGTCCGAAGCTCCCAACAAAGCGGCTAAGAATGATGACGTTCATTAGTTGAGAGATCGGATGGAGAGAAGCCAGGCAAGTTGCCTTGGGCTTGGAAGAGCACGGTCGATCTGTTCGTCCCAGCACACCCACACTGTTCAGCGACTCCCGTGCTAGCTAGAGTGATTAGTGGGCAACTTAAGGAGCGCAGTTCTACACACTGGACTCTGGAGAAAACGGGAGCTTTCGGGCCCCCTGTGTGGACAGGGTACACACCAGCACCGCCAGCTCTTCCCTCACCAACCTTACTATGATGAACGATACTTCTCTCTGTGTCTACCCAGGCATCCCCAGAGCTCTGGTGTCGTTATAACCTTTGGTTGGGCACACTTTCCTTTTGGTTAAGACAGAGAAACTGCAGTATCTTCAGATTCTAACTGAAAATGGTATCTTCTAGCCGGGCGTGGTGGCGCGCGCTTGTCATCACAGTACTTGGGAGGCTGAGACCGGAGGATCGCAGGTTCGCGGCCAGCCTCAGCTATGTAGTGAGGCCCTCCGCAACTTAGTGAGACCCTGTTTCAAAATAAAACATAAAAATAGGACTGGGAGTGTAGCGCAGAGGTAGAATGCCCCTGGGTTCAATCCCCGGTACCGCCCCCCCAAAAAAATGGTATCTTCTGAGACTGGCTGGAGTGTTCTCTCCAGAACAGAAGCTGTGTTCTTTTGGGCATTCAGAAGAGAAATGTGGTTGTCAGTGTGACCTTTTTTTTTTTTTTTTTGCAGTACTGGGATTGAACCCCGGGGCATTCTACCTCCGAGCTACACCCCCAGCCCTACCTTTTTATTCTTTTATTTTGAAACAGATTCTCACTAAGTTGCCGAGGGCCTCACTAGGTAGCTGAGGCTGGCTGCAAACCTGCGATCCTCCGGTCTCAGCCTCCTGAGTACTGGGATGACAAGTGTTCACCACCACGCCCGGCTCAATGTGATCTTTTGTGAACATTTACAACATAGAGATTGCCGTACTGGGATGACAAGTGTTCGCCACCACGCCCGGCTCAATGTGATCTTTTGTGAACATTTACAACATAGAGATTGCCGCTCCCTTTGCCGTGCACAATCTGCCCGGTCTCTGGAGTGTTCCGGGCAGAACTTGCTCAAAGCTGTTTTAAACTCTGCCTGGCCTTTCTACGCAGTGGGGTCTTCCTTTAGTCCTTTCTGGCCACGACCAGGGACCCAACAGGCTCATCTTGTCTTCTTGGCAAGTCGTCCTTTCCTCAGCATGTGTGTACACATGTGCACCTGCATCCGTGTATCATTTTGTTTTGCTTCGTGGATCTAAGAGTTTTCCATTGAGCTACTTCACCATTGCAGTTGACTTAGTGAACTCCAAACTAAGGGGCTGGGATGAAGTACCTGACTGTCTCGGAGCTTCAGAGGCCTGTGCTCACACCGTTCCACTCCTTTTGATGCATGCCCACCTTAGCCTGTTTTCTTTTGCTATAACAAAATACATGGGGCTGGATAGTTTATAAAGAAGTTTATTTCCCAGGGTTGGAGCGGGTGGGAAGTCCAGGAGCACGGTGCTGTCTCTGGTGAGGGCCTTCCTGCTGTATCATGACATGGCGGCCAGCGTCACAGGGTGGCATGGGGCAAGCCTGCTGGCTCATCTCTTCTTCCTATAAAGCCACCAGTGCCATCCTGGGGCCCCACTCTCCTGACCTCATTTGATCCTGATGACCTCCCAAGGGCCCCAAACACTATTAGCATGTGGATTTTAGTTGAATTCCCCACTTTCTTCCTACCCTCTTACAGTGACAACCCAATTTCAACACTTGATTTGTGGGGGCTGGGGGACTCAAGCCATAGCAGTATCTTTCCTTGGGGTGATAGGGGTGGGGAGGAATGTGTGAGAGAGGAGAACCAGAAGACAGGCTGTGTGTGCACAGCACCGGCCCAGCCAGGCTGCCCGTCCTGTGCCGGCTGGGGCCCCCTGAGCCTCTCAGCAGTCTGTCTCAGCAGTGTCCTGCAGATGAGGACACTCTCCTTCTGTGTAATGAACTGGAACTTCCAACCAAACTGCAAGGAGTCATGGGTTCCCTGGCCTGCCTCTGCCTTCCCGGAACAGCAGCAGGGCTTGCGGGCATCTAGAGCAGCCCCCGAGGGTAAGGCTGGCCTTGATTCCCTCTCTCTGACCAATTTGAGGACCAAAGAGAAGACGAGCTGTTGGTCTTTAGGCCTTAGATATTGTGGTCGTGAAGCTTAGAAAAATTCCACAAATAAGCCAGGCGTGGTGGAACAGGCCTATAATCCCAGTACTTGGGAGGCCAAGACAGGAGGATCACAGGTTTGAGGCCAGATTCAGCAACTTTGCAAGATGCTGTTTCAAAATAAAATAGGGCTGGGGGTGTTGCTCAGAGGTAGAATGCCCCAGGTACAATCCCCAGTAATTAACACACATGCACACACACACACACACACACACACACGAAAGAATTCCACAAATACATTATTATCACTACTTAAACTTGTGCTTCATGTCTCTGATGGACAGTGGGGCAGAAATAGGTAGAAGCATATGATTGAGGATTCACAGATGAATATACTGAACCCACTGAAGTGCCTTTCTCCAAAAAGAATGGGGTCTTCTAAAGGAGCAGGGGCTGGCACAGGAGCGGGTTCTAGTGGTGTTCTCGGCCCTCTGTCCTGGGCGTCCTCAGACCTCCTTCCCACCCCACCCACAGCCACCTCTCTATCTGTCTGATGACCAAGCCCATGACATTTCCAGTCTGGACCACTCCTGATCACATCCAGAAAACCAAATGCCAGAGATTAGGATCCGGGCCTGGTGGCGCACAACTGTAATCCCAGTACTTGGGAGGTTCAAGGTATCTCAGCAATTTAGCAAGACCCTGTTTCAAAATAAAAAAAATAAATAAAAATAAAAAGGGCTGTGGCTGTAGCTCAGAGGTAGAATGCCCCTGGGTTCAATCCTCAGTACCAAAAAAAAAAAGAAAAGGAGGAAAAAGACACCATACATTTCTACTTGGACATATACACAAAAACAGCACATCCCGGACTGAACTGATCTTTCTATACCGTTCAAAGAAAAAGAAAAAAAAAAGTCCCACATACTCTTCTAATTTCTCCAAGATAGATCTTAGGTCTGCCCTGCTCCCCTAGACATCGGCTGCTGTCCTCTCTCCCCAAAATAAAGAGAATGAGCTTTTAAATGCAGCTCCCTCATTTTTATGTCTGTGACCCTGACCCCGTCCTCTTTGTGGTCGGTATGGGATGCGCCATTAGCTTTTCCAACCATTTAGATAGGCTTTGGTTTTTATTGTTGGTCACTGTAAGACTTCCAAGGAATAGAAAAATCTCAGGGGTACCATCAATTTGCTTTTTCTTCCGTGTGTCTGTCAGTTTACAGCAGCTCCTATTTGCCCTTAATCACACTCCGTGCGCTCCTGATTCTCCGAAGCCGGGGAAGAGGTTCCCTTCCTGTCCCCCATAGCGCCATACTTGGAAATTCGGTTACCGCACTAAATTGTAAGTTTTGGCACTCATGTGGAGCAGCCATCCATCTGCTGGCGAGACACGCTGCCCGGGGCTTTTTAAGAAATCCCTTAATAGTCCTGAACACTAATAATATTTATATACATTGAGACGAGGCAAAATTTACAGCAGGCTTCTGGGGCTGGCTCCAGGACTCCCTAATCCCAGACTTCCTCATGTTCTGCCTGCCTCCTGGAATCCTCTTGGGGTACACTTCAGCAACTGAGGACCGGCTTCCCTCCCCCGAGGGAGCACTTGTTTATGGAGTTTGTTCTCTACAAACGAGTCACCTCCCCTTCCTATGTTCTCCTCATCTCCCCATCGCACCCCATTTTTCATCCCCTGCGGAATATTAAGTGTGTGTGTGCACAATTTGTGTTACTGATCATAAAGGAACCTGTTGATTTGGGGTCCTCTTAAGAGGAATTGTTCTCTCTATAAAGAAAGTGATCTTAGCCGGGCGTAGTGGTGCACGCTTGTAATCCCAGTACTTTGGGAGGCGGAGACTGGAGGATCGCAGGTTCGCAGTCAGCCTCAGCTCTCTCTCTCTCTCTCTCTCTCTCTCTCTACTTAGTGAGGCCCTCTGCAACTTTGTGAGACCTGGTTTCAAAATAAAAGATAAAAAACTAGGGCCGGGGTGTAGCTTGGAGATAGACCGCCCCTGGGTTCAATCCCCGGTACCACACACACACACACACAAAAAGAAAGTGATCTTAACTAGTTTAAACTTTATTGGGGTGCGTTTGGAAGTAGCTCCCATCACTTGGAATAAACCCGGTGTCCCCAGCCTGAGTGCTCTGGGGCACGACTGAGTAGTTCCCTTTACTTCATCCCTTAGGGAGATCTCACTCGAACCCCTGCCCAGACACCCCGTTTCCTGTGGAAGGGGCTGGCGGGGGTGGAAATGCGAAACATATCTAACAGGTACTTTGTCAAGAATTTATTTATTTTTCTTTCTCATCCTGGGAAAACCCAGCATTTATTTATTTATTTTTGTATATAACTGATTGCACGTGAGCGCATGGGGATATTTTCCTGTTCTTTTCAACGCTCTTGAGCTCTGACTACCACATAAATAGCTATTTGATCTTTGTGTCTGGTGCTCATCATTTTTATAACATTTTCTTTGCATCGTAAGGAGGATAAGGGGCTTCTGCAAGCTGCTCTTGGTCCCACCGAGTCTCTGATGGTGACGGTAAGATTCCTGCCTCTAACCACAGAGCATGGTGGTGGTGGATGGCCGAAGGGCCGCTCCGAGTGGGGTGCGTGCGCTCAGTACCGCTGCTGCGCGTCTGTGAGCATCGTCTCTGCAGCCAGTTTTATTGAACCTCATGGATCCATATATTGTGTGAGCTGTGTACGGTCAACACAATAGGCTGCAAGTCTCCTCTCCTCTTCCCTGATCCCTCTTTGTTCAGTTCTGCCCTCTCTGATCATGATACCCACTGTGCTTCTGCCAGACGACCTTTGTAACAGATTGACCCCTGTCTGAAACCTTTAGGCATCATTGTCTGCCAGCAGACAGGCCTTGAGAGCCTCCCTGAGCCAGCCTCCTTCTCCCTCTTGTCGACATCTGTGACCCAGAGACATCGTGCACCTCCACGTGCTCCTCCTCACCTGGTGCGCTGTCCATTCCCAGTAGGGACTGCTACTGGCCTATGCGTGCGCATCTGTCCGGCACATAGGTGTAGCATGCACACAGTAAATCCTTGCCAAATAAGCTGGGCGTGGTGGCACACGCTTGTAATCCCAGTACTTGGGAGGCTGAGACAGGAGGATCGCAGGTTTGCGGCCAGCCTCAGCTACTTAGTGAGGCCTCCGCAACTTAGCAAGACCCTATTACAAAATGAATGAAGAATAAAAAGCTAGGGCTGGGGGTGTAGCTCAGAGGTAAAATGCCCCTGGGTTCAATCCCCAGTACTGCAAAAAAAAAAAAAAATCCTTGCCAAACGGATAAATGAAAGAAGACTCAGTGGACCTATTTCTGTTGTTACCAGTTTAAAAAGCAGAAGTCGGAATACCCCATTTCAGTGTTTCTTTAGATCTTGATCCTTGAAGTGTCCTCAATAATGGATATATTTGGGATTAGAGTCATTTAATCTATTTCATTTTCCGATATTTTTGAGTGAAAGATTCAATGGTAAAGAGTGTGTGTGTGTGTGTGTGTGTGTGTGTGTGTGTGTGTGTGTTTGCTGTAAATATGCTAGGCTTATAAATTTGAGTGAAAGATTCAATAGTAGAGTGTGTGTGTTTGCTGTAACTACGCTAGGCTTATAAATTAAGTTCACGTTGCTCTCCTTATAACCATCACCAGGGTAGGCCCTCCCCCTTCCCCACACAGGATGTTAGGATTGATGCAGGGATTCTCATATACGTACATGTCAATGGAAGGGATTCCTGTTGTTACATCCACCAGTTTGCAATGAAACAGGAACTCTTGGGTGCAACTAGTAGCTGTGTAGACTGGCCCAAACTTTGCAGAGGACAGTCCAACTCAGCAAGGTCAACCCTGGAAATCGATCCTAATGAAATATTAAGGTTGCTCGTGAAGATTGCAGGGCCGATCGAATAATAAAACATTGGGAATAAGGGAAATGTCTAATAATAGGAGACAGGTATAACTTATCATACACTCCGCAGTGGGATGTAATGTTACCGATAAATGACTGTGGAATTCATTGTCTATTACGGCAAAAAAAAAAAAAAAGTGTTCTGATGGCTGGATCCTTGTTTTTTGTTTGTTTTTGTTTTGTGGTACTGGGGGTAGAACCCAGGGGCATTCTACCTCCAAGTTACACCCCCAGCCCTTTTCCTTTTGTTGAAACAGGATCTTGCTGAGTTGCTAAGGCTGTCCTCGAACCTGTGATCCTCCTGTCTCAGCCTCCCAAGTACTGGGATTACAGGCGGGCGCCACCATGCCCAGCTTGGCTTGTTCCTTTCTGATAGATATTTGTATTTGTCTATCTGTCCATGCACGGGCACAAGAAAGTATGTGGGAGGGTCCACATGAAGGTGTTGATAAAGGGGCCATTTGTGGGCAAATGGACCTGCATGCTCTTTATGTTCCCTTGTCTTAACCATGCTCTCTGATTTTTATTTTTGAGCATGTACTTTTATAAGAAAAAGCAATTAGAATCTTTGCTTGATGCTGCCCGTCAGAGTCAAAAATATACATATTTAAATAGGTTTGTATTGTTTTCCAACTCAAAAAAGTAGGGCGTGTGTAATGCAAACCAGATTTCATATTTTATTGATTTATACTTTCCTTACACGTCCTGAGAGGGAGATCATCACAGCATTGTCGTGGAAGTAAGTGCCAGCTCGTCATTCTGGGATGCAAGTTGTGGATCTGCGGTCAATAGATACTGCTTCCACTTAACGTTAGCATGGAGGGGCTCAGAGGAGATGGTCTCTGATATCCTATGGGCCGTCTGGGCTCCGGGACCCTGGCCACCCATGCACCTTCCATCCAGTATCGGACAGTGACCGTCTCATCTGGCAACTTCTCAGTTTCCTAACAGGTTAGGTTGTGCAGAAAAGTTATGATTCACACTTATCCGGGATCAACACTTCGGTGTGGGACAAGCAAAAACACACTTTTCTAGAGCCATTTCGCGGACCCCTCCTGGCATCATCCTTGCTATATTGTGGTTTATTCATTTTCAAAATCCACGAGCATTTCTGCACACGAAGGCTGTTAAAGCGTTCTCAGGAGGGAACTGCCCGTGGTTTTGCAGCAGTCAACCGTGTTCTGAAACTACGATTTGTCTCGAGTCTTTCAAGAAAGAAACAGTATTCCTATGACTTCTATCACAGCATAGTGTTATCATTGTTCTTTTATTAGTTTCTGTTAATCCCTCATTATGCCTAATTTATAGCTTAACTTCATCATAGCTGTGTATGAAGAGGGGAAAACCTAGTATGTATAGGGCACTGTATTATCCATGGTTTCCCGGGGGGAAAGGCTCCCCCACATAAGGGTAATGTAGAGTGAGTGCATCCTGCATTGAAATGTCCTAGTACAGTGGGTGTGCTAGTGCACGCCTGTAATCTCAGTACTTGGGAGGCTAAGACAGAAGGACTGGAGGTTGGAGGCCAGCCTCAGCAGTCTAATGAAAGAGGCCCTCAGCAACTTAGTGAGACCCTGTTTCCAAATAAAAGAATAGAATCAGGCTGAGGGTGTCACTCAGTCGTAGAATGCCCCCTGGGTTCAATCCCCAGTACCAATAAAATAAAGTAAAATGAAATACTAGTGCACCACGTGCTTCCTGGAGCGCTTCCCTGTGTTCACCTGGCCTCAGGGGAGGTGGGGAATAATACCCCCATTTTCCAGATGAGCAAAGAAGATCAAGGTCATGAGAAAGAGCCAACAGGAGTACATCAGCCCCAGGGCGCCATCTGCATGTCGGTGCTGAGGTTAGGGCTCCGGGACAGTGCTTCTCTGTGCGGGGTGTCACTGGAGGGTCTTGTGGTACAGGTGGCAGCTCCCTGCCTGCCCGCCTGCCCCGTCTCACCGTGCTGTTCTCTCTGTCCCCACAGTGTGCCCGAGCGCGTGCGGGAAGCGGGCGTGCACCGAGAGCAACGAGTGCTGCCACCCGGAGTGCCTGGGCAGCTGCCACGCTCCTGACAATGACACGGCCTGCGTGGCCTGCCGCCACTACTTCTACGAGGGCGTGTGCGTGCCTGCCTGCCCGCCAGACACCTTCCGGTTCGAGGGCTGGCGCTGCGTGAAGCGTGACTTCTGTGCCAACATCCTGAGCGCCGAGAGCAGCGACTCGGAGGGCTTCGTCATCCATGACGGCGAGTGCATGCAGGAGTGCCCCTCGGGGTTCATCCGCAATGGCACGCACAGGTCGGTGGCCGCCGCGGGGCCTGTGGTGTTACTGAGAGTCTGGGGGCCGGTGGCTGGGTCTCTTTTGTGTTTTCTTTTGTTTCCAAGTATGCTCGCCGGACATTTGCAGTGAAGTACCTAGCCCGGTGGCTCGGGGGTCTGGAGGTCACCTCTCCCTGGGTACTTGCAACCCTGCTGCAAGACAGGGGACTACAGGGTCAGATCTGCCTCCCCAGGTTGTGACTCAGCGCAGGGACACTGAGCAGCAAGTTGGAGACCGAGCCTTCAACAGGAAGGGCCTTTGCCAAAGGTGCTGTGTCCAAACTCTAGCCCGGCCTTAGTATAGAAGAGGGTGTTCTAGGTGTACACCCTGGGCCCTGGAGCGATGCCTGGCACCCAGGAAAGGCTCAGCCACAACTCAGGCATCTCCTTCTTTCTGAGAGTGGGGGCAGGGAGAGGTCGACTGGTCCAGGGATTCCAGGCGGCATCACCCTTGACCTGCAGGTGTGATTCCTTCTGCTACCTGGGGGTAGGCAACCCTTGTTTTCCCTACCCATTCTTACAGTCTGTTCACAACGATGGATCTGCGTTTCCTGTTTTAAAATAAAACACCATCAAGAAATAATAAATACCCCTCTTTCAGCCTTCAAGGCCTATTTTATACTTACTTTAAAATATTTTTTTAAAATGCTGTTTATACTCTCTGTACGAGAATGAATTTGAGGAAGGCCAACCTATAAATACACCATCAGAACACTTCCTTATAAAAACATTTTTTAAGTGCTAGATGATTTCTAGACATTTTAATAAAGGGGTATGTATGCCTCAGAATTTTCTATTTGAGTAAAAGATGGAGGAAAAGCTAAGTATACACTTACCTTATAGCCCAGCAGTGGCAACCCTGGACATTTTTCCCAGCAAAATGAAAACTTATAGGCACCCAAAAATATGCACACAGTTGTTCAGTGCAGCCTTAAGAGCCAGAAACTGGAAACAACTCAGATGTCCTATAATAGGTAAATGGTGAAGTAGGCTGTGGTATATCCATACCATGGAATATTACTCAGCAATAAAAAGGAACAAACCACTGAAATACAAAGCAACTTGGATGGATTTCAAGGACACTGTGCTATGTGAAGAAAGCCAACCTCAAAAGGTCACATTCTATATGATTCCCTGGATAGAACATTCTAAAAATGACAAAATTATGGAGATGGAGAACAGATTAGTGATTGCCAGGAGTTAGGGGTGTTGGCCGTGGGGATGGATGGGAAGGATCACGAGTGGGCAGCCTGCGGAGATCTTTTTGCTGGAACCGTTCTGCATGTTGACAACAGTGGATATTACGCAAATCTACACTAGTGGCACGATGGCACAGACTCTGCACACGTTGTGCCAGTGTTAATTTCCTGCTTTGATATTTCATTATCATTACGTAAAATGTAGCAACCATTGGAAGAAATTGGGTGAAGGGTACATGTGCCCTCTCTGTACTGTCTTTGCAACTTAATGTGCATCTATAATTATTTCAAAACAAGAAGTTTTTTTTTAAAGGGAGTGTGTCTTGCGTTGGGGGGGGGCTTACATCTTATATAGGCAAATTAGAGACTACAGAAAAAGAAAGTACAGAAAGGAAGCCACTCCCCAGGCTAGGAAGAAGAATGTTAAACTAGATGTTAAAGGAAGGGCCTCTCTCCCTCTCTGGGCAGGTCCACGTCCTGCAGGACCCTTTGAAAACTGGACCCTTTGCTGCTCCCAATAGGGAATAGGAAGATGCTAGAGAAATTCTCATTACCTGTCAGCTTTTATTTATTTTTTTATTTATTTGGGTTTTTTTTTGTATGTAGTACTGGGGATTGAACCCAGGGGCATTTTACCTCCGAGCTACACCCCCAGCCCTATTTTTTATACTTTATTTTGAAACAGAGTCTCACTAAGTTGCGGAAGGCCTCACTAAGTAGCTGAGGCTGGCTGTGAACCCGGATCCTCCTGTACTGGGATCACAAGCGTGTAATCCTGTACCCGCTCCCAAGTACTGGGATTATAAGCATGAGCCACCATGCCCAGCTACCTATTAGTTTTTAAACAAAACAAAACCCTGCCTCTTTGCCATGAATATAAAATATCATTCTAGGGTAGGAGGAAGGAATTTAATTTAAAAAAAAAGCTCTAATGTCACACTACAGTAATGTAAAGGTGATTCTCCATCTTACCTTCCTATTTCACACATCTCCCATAAGGGTGTTTTGTTTCTCTTGTTTGGAAATCAGCCCAACTCCCTGACCCTGGTTCTACATATGGCTGTAGATCCCAAGGTTCTGCTGCTGGATTACCATTTCGTCTGCTATTTTCTTTTTTTTTTTTTTTTTGCGGTACCTGGGATTGAACCCAAGGGCATTCTACCCCGGCCCTATGTTTTATCCTTTATTTTGAAACCGGGTCTCACGAATTTGCGGAGGGCCTCACTAGGTAGAGAGAGAGAGACGGGAGGGGAGGAGAGAGAGAGAGAGAGAGAGAGAGAGAGAGAGAGCGAGAGCGAGCTGAGGCTGGCCGCGAACCCGGATCCTCCGGTCTCTGCCTCCCAAAGTACTGGGATTACAAGCGTGCGCCACCACGCCCGGCCTCATCTGCTATTTTCTAAGTAATCATAGATAAGCAGGAGGATGAGTCTTACTCATCCCTGATTCTTGGTGGTGTGTGACACATTCCCGAGAGCATTTGAAACAGGAACTCTTTGCAAAGTCATGGAAATTCCTTGCTTTTGTTGTATGTGTAGCACAAACAACATTTGGATTCCTGTACAAGTTTCTGCAAAACACTTTCAAGAAATCATTTCAGTTGTGCTTTAGCAAGAAAATAATGGGTCTGTGCTAAGTGCCACATGCTCTTCGGAATTCCTCACCGGGCTTAGCCGGACGATGACTGCCACTGTGAGTGGCAAAGACACGGCAGTCCCTTTGTTACTCCTCCAGGTGTGCAGCCAAGGGCCATGACATCAGAGAGCAGCTCCTCTCCTCCAGACCCCCCAGAGCTTCCTTTCTGCAAGTCTGTGTCTCCCATGGGAAGCCGACTGGCTCGCCACTTAGCAGCCCGTGACACACACATGCTTCCAGCCTGGATCACGCGGTTTTGTCTGGAAATGAGCGACCAGTCTTTCCTCTACGGGCTCTTTCCACTTTGGTTTGCAGTTCGAGTGGCTTATCCTGGGTGGTCTCGAGGATGAGGTACCATGTGAGCACTCAAAACCTTCCCAAAAGTTGCTTTTGGTAATGCACGCTGTAATAACAGCTAACAAAAGCCTATCCTCCTTGGGAGGCTGAGACAGGAGGATCTCAGGTTTGAGGCCAGTCTCAACAAGTTAGTGAGACTTTCAGCAACCTAGCAAGACCCCTGCTTCAAAACAAAAATAAAATGAAATAGGGCTGGGGGTATAGCTCAGAGGTAGAATGCTCCTGGATTCAATCCCCAGTAACAAACAAACAGCCTATACTATAGTTGTTTAATGCGAGGACACAGACTCCATATCAATTCTCCGTGTTTTTGGTTGACTCTTTATCTTCCGACAGCATGTACTGCATCCCTTGTGAAGGCCCTTGCCCCAAGGTCTGCGAGGAAGAGAAGAAAACAAAGACCATTGATTCTGTTACTTCCGCTCAGATGCTCCAAGGATGCACCATCTTCAAGGGCAATTTGCTCATTAATATCCGGCGAGGCAGTAAGTATCTCACCCCACTGGATGGAGGCATGGGTGACTGTCGTGGTTTTCTTTTGTTGATGCTTTTCCTGAATCTGTCCCTGAGTAACAACTGAAATAATAACAGGCTTAGAAAAACAACATCATGCATAAGTCTCATCCATGACGTCTCCCCTTTGAGTTTCCTGTGAAGATAAAAAGCAGATTGAAAGGCAGTCTGTGTTTTCGCCATTGGCCCAGTGTATTCCTATAAAAAGGGTCATCCCTCGTCTTTCTTTTAGTCACACTTTGCTCAGGGGAGGGCACATCCCAGCAGAGAAGAGACCGATGACTCAGCCAGCTCCAGCCACAGCCAGATCCACACATCCTTAAGTCCAGAGAGTTTGAGTTACGTGGCCATATTGAGGTTGAACAAAGGGAAGAGTTGATCATGTGAAAATTTAATTAAGTCCAAAAGAGTGGTAGATCGCCCAGGTTACTTCTAAGAGCCAAAGACATGCACGCAGGTCTGCGTCGTCTGATACGTGAAGCTTTGCTCTCGCACCTGTGGAATCATCTTTATTTGCCTTAGGTGGCATTCCCAGTGCGTTGCTTCTAAACCGCATTCGTGCAAAGCATTTCTCATCCACTGACTTGTCCTGCCGTGTTTTTCCTTCTGATCTTTGATTGACAAGGACAACTAGTAACGGTGCCTTCCGTTCTCCGCCACGGGGGCCACTTGGTCAAGGTACTGATCATTTTATAAGCTGGAGTAAATAGAGGAAGAAGACCTTGCAGTTGAAAGGAATGTTTTTGATAAATCCTTTTGTAAAGATTTTTTTTTTTACAGTTTGAAGAGAAAAAAAATGACTAATATATTTATCCTGCAGATTTAATTTTCCTTAATATTTTTTGGCTGAGCTATATTATGATTTAGAGATGGCAGAAACCAGTTTTTGGCTAGCTCTTTGGGGTTTTTTGATATGCCTTGTTCTTCATGACCCACCCCTCCATAAGGAAGATAACCTTGTTCCCCACAACTAGAACTCTTTATCCTCTCGGTACTTCTAGAGTTGTGTTCTTCTTGCTGTTACTATATTTCTTAATTTACTTTTAGTTTACTCATTCCTGGAAGTACCTAAAACATTTTTTAAATTTTTTCTGTCCTAAAGATAAAAATTGAATCTATGAATTAAATCCATGGAGAAGTATCCTATGAGAAGGAACGAGTATATATTCATGCATAAGGATGAAGTGTGTCTTCGGGGGCCCCAGTGAAATCTGTTGGATTTGGGATGACGGGACATCTTGTTGGAAGGAGATTCCCAAGTTTTGACTAAGAGACATACTTCCCGCCCCACATTTTAAAATGAGGATCTTATCCTTACAACACCAAATAATCTCTTGTCTTTCCAACTTCAATTTTCCCTTAACTTAGGTCGGAAAGCCATTTATCCTCTTAGGAAGGACCTTCATTCTTTCATTTTTTTTATCAAATCAAAGCAAAACAGAACCTTTTATGAAGTAAATCTTCATGAATCATACATAGTAACATCACATCCATTGAACCACACCTAATTATACTCTTCATTGTAATTTTGGCATAAATTGAACCACCACTTGTGTTTTTTATTTATGGTGAGAAATGGTAGGCTACACACTGTGAAAGGAAATCCACTGTTTCTGCATCGTATTTTTCCATCTGTATTAATGACTATCCAACTGTGATCGAGTGAAGAAAGAAATCCATGAGCATTGTAGAAGAAAGCAATCCATGAGCATTGTAGAAAATGTAGAGATGCAGAAGTGAGTTTTTAAAAATCACCTGCAGGTCACCATTGTTAACATCCTGGTGTATTTTCCTCTCGTCTTTAGTAAGATGGAGTCTTAAATACAGCTCACCGTATCTTAGGAACTGGAAATACAGCAAGGGCGATTCCTAACGAGGCTGAGGAAACGTTGTTTATTTGCTCATGGACTTGCACTGTGGAGGCAGGGCGATCTGTTGACAGAACGGATTAAAAGACGTTCCCTAGATTGGCCAGCCTTAGCTAATTGGCCAGCTGGTATTTAGGATTTTACATTCTGTTCATCAGCTTGGGAATGGCGGTCCCCAACCTCCTGGAAATGTGCTCTCCCCTGCTCCAGAGGCCATGTGTTGCTTATGAGGGATGGCGGGACCCTCAGCGTCTCGGTGGGCTCCCCCCCAGACAAGACCTATCTCTGAACTGTTCTCCACGCTGTGATGGTACAAATGAACGTCCATTGCCCTGGCACCAAGCAAGCCCCCAGTGACAGGGTCCCCTTCTCGCGTAGATAACATCGCCTCGGAACTGGAGAACTTCATGGGGCTCATTGAGGTGGTGACAGGCTACGTGAAGATCCGCCATTCCCACGCTTTGGTCTCCTTGTCCTTCCTGAAGAACCTTCGCCAGATCTTAGGGGAGGAGCAGCTAGAAGGGTAAGTGCTCCGGACTTCAGGAAGCAGCGTTCTCCCGTGACAAGATCAGTAGTGTGCTTGTAAAACTGTGTAACGAAGGTAAGAGCCCTTCCTTGTTAAACAGCAGAAAGCAAAAGCCACAGGATGCCCCCTGCTGCCTGGGTGACAGCCGCCCCCCTACACGTGGAGTCATGATTCGCCGCCCTGCAGACATTGCTATTTTGGAAAACACGTTTTCGTGATAGCTGGGTTGGGCCCCTTCAGTCGGGGGTTGCGTGGCTAACTGTCGCCGGTGAGACAGCAGCCCGGGATGTTCTTGGGGCTCTTCCTGCTAAGAGTGACAACGGCAGGTCTAAGGTGTTTAACTCCCGGTGGAATCATTCTTTACGGGACCCTTATCTGCATCAGGCACTGCACTCTACTGTGTAAAGACCATTCCATCTTTTAAACTACGGGAACATAAGAGACTTAGGAAAGTGCAGGCAATTTGTTTTGTTATAAAGAAATCTTGATTCGCAAAATTGTTTTTATTGATCGGCTTATAGGATTTGCACTATTGATAGAATTTTTGCCTTCTGCAGAGAGATGTGCTTTGTGATAGGGGTTTTAAAATAACCATGGGCTTTTCATCAGAGGATAAAACCTGGTGCTTGTGGCAGACACGATTTCTTTGCAGCTGTTGGCCTACGTGTACCTTTGCCTAAGTCCTTTTCTCGGCACATTCTCCCTTTTATTTATTTATTTGTTTGTTTGTTTGTTTGTTTGTTTGGCACTGGGGATTGAACCCAGGGGCATTATACCTCTAAGCTACACCCCCAGTCCTATTTGTTTATTCTCTATTTTGAAACAGGGTCTCACTGAGTTATGGAGGGCCTCACTAAGTAGCTAAGCCTGGCTGCGAACCTGCGATCCTCCTGTCTCAGCCTCCCAAGTCCTGGATTACAAACGTGTGCCACCATACCCAGCTACATTCTCCCTTTTAAATATGGCTCTTGGGTGGCTTCAGGCCGATGCTTTGAAATAAAAAGGAGTCATCAATTAAGGAGTGTAATCCTTCTAAAGAGAATTTGGAGAAATAATTTAGGGGAGGTCATGGGAAAAGTTGTCCTTGCTGATTTCTCTGCCCTAGCTGGATTAAGTTACCACGGAAGGGTTTCTTTACAGACTCCGGTTTTTTCTCAGGCTGACTCTTGGTTAGTGTTGAATTCTTAAAATTCCATCATCTGATACAGCTAGAGAGAGAGGGCAGCTCTTCATTCCATCCTTGAGGAGCACAGCGTCCTCCCCACTGGGAACACAGATTCTAGAGAAAAACTTCTTTCTCCGTGAAAATCCAAGGAGGCTATCAATGTGCCCAGCCCCAAAGTGTCTCTGGCACTTCTGTGGCAAGCCGGGCCTGCCCAGGTGAGATGGTGGTCACTGGTTGTTGTGTTCAATTTTAAAATGAATTTTGGCTCCCCCCCCCTCCAAGTAGCACTTTTTCGTGAGCACATCGGTAGCTGTCAAATTTTCTGGCTGCCTAAGGGTACACATGGGGTTGTTGTTGTTGTGTTGTTATTGTTGTTGCTGCTGTTGTTGTCATTGTTGTGGTTGTTGTTTTGTCCTTCCCAGACTGTGCAAGTGATAGGTATAGAGGAGAAAGCCAAAAAGAGACCTTAATTTGTGTTAGGAATTATTACAGAGCATGATTAGTTGTGCATTAACTCAAAGTAACATGCACTTAAATATAGCTGGAAATTAAAGACTGAGTTTTATTTGTGAGGGTATTTATGATGTATTTCTCAGTATTTGAAACTCACAGGAAGCCTGAAGTACCAGTGACTTCCTTTTAAGGGTGCATGTGTTTGGGGGGCTTCCCAAGTCAGCGGCAGGCCGTGCCCCGCATCAGCGTGTCAGACGGGGCAGGAGGACAGATGGGCCTTGTCTTCTCCCACAGTGGGCTGCTTTCTCGGGGCTGTCACTTGAGCTCTTGGGAAACATGCTGTTTTCTCTCACCTGTCTTCCTTACCATAATCAAAAAGGTGCAGCTTATCTTGGCTCGTGACAAGCGCCCCAAGAGCTCTGCTTGTTTCAGGATGGCCAGAAGAAACAAGACGCCTCTTTGCTTCTCCTTAGACGTAGGGACGGAGCTAGGCTCGGCCCCTTCCCCACTCCCCCGCTTCTTCTGCTAGAAGGGACAAGTCAGGAAGAGAAGAAAGGGGCGTGCTAAACACACGAACGTGAGCAGAGCAAAACGCGACTTGCACCACGCTGCAGGGGAAGGAATGCGCCACAGGCACAGAAGAAGAGATAATCTACCGGAGAAGACCAGACAGGCTTCCAAGAAGAGGTGGCTCTGGAGATAGGCCTTGAAGGGTTTCCGGAAACACTCGGGAAGCAGATGGAGAAGACAGGCAAGGCAGGGGAGGGTGGCAGGAGCAAAGGCAACGAGTCAGGGCATCCTGGGGCCTGTCTGGCTGTAACACCAGAGAGAGTTGGTATCAGAATTACGTAAGATGTTGTTGCACACAGGTGTGGAGGTTATAATTTAGCAAGGCCACGAACACACGCAAAGCTTTTGAGTAGAGGAAAGTTAGAACTGTCTGGATTTTAATTTCAGTGTGCTTTTGGTGTAAGCCAGGATATCTATTACCCCAGTGTTTCCCAAACTTTGCTATCTATCAGAATCATCAGGGTGGAGGGGAAGACTTTTTAAGAAATCCTGACACCCTAGCCGGGCGTGGTGGCACACGCTTGTAATCCCAGTACTTGGGAGGCTGAGACAGGAGGATCGCAAGCTCACGGCCAACCTCAGCTACTTAGTGAGGCCCTCCGCAACTTAGTGAGACCCTGTTTCAAAATAAAGAATAAAAACTAGGGCTGGGGGTATAGCTCGGAGGTAGAATGTCTCCAGGTTCAACCGCTAGTACTGCAAAAAAAAAAAAGGAAGGAAATCTGACACCCAAGTTGCACCCCAATTCAATCAGAATGTTTGGGAGCGGGATTCAGGTATTTTGGTACTCTTATAAAGATGTCTAGCTACTTTCAGCATGCAGCAAAGATTGGAAAACACTGCTTTATCCCTTTAGCTCATCATATACAGGTCCCCAGAGCACTTCAATTAAAAAAAAATTTATTTTTTCCTGTCTCACTACCACCTTGAAAGATCTTATTTCTTGAACCTCTCTGATAGCCAGGGAGACCACAAATGTTTCCACTGGTTTCAGGAGGATGAACACTCTGTAGCCTTTTGTTTCAATGGAGAGTGGAAGGATTCATCCTGCACAGATCCTTCCGATCCAACACCCTTGGCTTTCCAAGATGTCACTGAGATCCCTCCCAGGAAAATCTCCTGCACAGTCCACAACAGGAAATCCAAGCACTTCATCTAAAGTAGAGCTCCTCAGCCCTCGCCCAGGGACCAGCACACTCATCGTGAGTCAGTTGTGTAACCTGATGTCCAGGCTGGTGATGGATGGAGGCAGAGTCTCATCAGAACAGAGAGCAGGGTTATTGGTCACCACTGGGCCCAGGTGGCATCCGGTGGTCTTTGGCTTGTCCAGACGGACTCAGACAGACAGGGCTTCCCTGAGGACATCCCTCTCTCACTCTATTGTGTGCTGTATTTCTAGAGTAGTGACTTTAGATATTAAGAACATCAAGGCTTTTCTGCTGTTTACAAACAGAATTGGAAGTCGGGCGTGGTGGTACATGCTTGTAATCCCAGTACTTGGGAGGCCGAGACCTGAGGATGGCAGGTTCGTGGCCAGCCTCAGCCACTTAGGCCCTCTGCAACTTAGTGAGACCCTGTTTCAAAATAAAGAATAAAATGGGGCTGGGGGTATATAGGTCAGAGGTAGAACGCCCTTGAGTTCAATCCCCAGTACCACACACACACAAAAAAAATATTTATACGAAATTGATTTAATGCACAATTTCTATAATTTTAAGCCCTTGAATAAGTGAGAAAATATTTCTATTATCTGGAAAATTTAATTATTGGACATTCTTATTTTCTGATGCAACCAGATAAATAAGGAGTTAAAGTTCTACCAAGGATTATTCTCTTAAAAGGAATAAAAATACATGGCGGTGGCTGAGCATCGTGTCGCACGCCTGGAATCCCAGTACTTGGGAGGCTGAGACAGGAGGATCAGGTTCAAGGCCAGCCTCAGCAACTTAGCGAGATTCTCAGCAACCTAGCAAGACCTTGTTTCAAAACAATTAAAAAAAGGGCTGGCAGTGTAGCTCAGAGTTAGAATGCCCCCTGGATTCTACCTAGGGTTTAGGATTAAATCCTAGGGTTTCCTACCTAGGATTTAATCCCTAGTACCAAAAAAAAAAAAAAGTATATAGAGGTGTAGTAGGTTAAAAGAATTGAAATTCTAATGTGCACTCAGTCATCCCCACACTTGACTTTGCAACACCCAGTGCTTCACACGACCTTCACGCAGCCCTAAGACGAGGCTTGCAATGTGGCTGTTCTTTCATATTCCCCGGGGCTTTTAAAATATAGATACTCAGCCATGTGACCCAGCAATTCCAGGATCTACCCAGTATCTACCACAGAGAACTCAAAACATGCCCACACAGGACTCGTGTGTGAATGCTCATGGCAGCATTATTCGTAATGCCCCCCTCCCGGCAAAACCAACTGACGGGAGACAATCCAGATGTCCATCCGCAGATGACGGAGCAAACAGAACGTGACACAATGGAACACGATCCAGCAATCAGAAGGAATCGACGTAGAACATGTAGCAACGTGAGTCAACCTCAAACACATTAGGCTAAGTGAGAAAAATAAAAAGCCAGACACAAAAGGCTACATAGAGCTGGGTGAGGTGGTGCACTCCTGTAATCCCAGTACTTGGGAGACTGAGACAGGAGGATCACAGGTTCAAAGCCAGCTTCAGCAAGTTAGTGAGGCCCTCAGCAACTTAGAATGACCCTGGGGTTTTTTTTTTTGTTTTTTTTTTTTTTTTTTGT